>CABIKL010000236.1:0-26630 GCA_902196195.1 Aptinothrips rufus | reverse complement strand
AATCACTTAATTTTTTTTTTAATTTTTTTTTGTACCCCTGGTTTTTGTGTTGGGTTGCCCAAGATTCTCTGGGTTCTGTTTTTCTCGGTGCAGTCGCGTCCAACGCGCCTTTACTGACCGACACGTTGACTGTGCAGCATCGTGGTGTACGAGGGCGGCAGCGTGATGAGCCAGGCGCGCTCTCTGTGGCGGCTCGAGCTGGCGCGCACCAAGTGGGCGGGGGGCTTCATCAACTGGTACCACCCCATGCGCATCCGGCACATCACCACGGGCCGCTACCTCGGCGTCAACGAGAACAACGAGCTGTACCTCGTGCAGCGGTGAGTAGCGTCTGGAGGAGAATTAGGGGTCGTCCACAAATAACGTAAGACAAAATTGGGCCCTTTCGGATCCCCCCCCCCCCCTTTTGTAAGGCGAATAACCTAACCTCACCATGCTTTTGGTATAGGACCATAAGGCAGGCCCAGACCCCCTCCCCCCCTAAGAGCCTTACGTAATTTATGGACAGCCCCTTATTCGGTGAGCGTGGCCAAAAAATTTCTAAACTGGTGTTGCTTCACCGCTGTTTCTGGGGTAGGGATTCCCAAAACTGATATATTTTTTCAGTGTATGGAGTAAGTGTGAGAGCGAGAGAGGCAGGGCGGTGGAAACTCCCGCCCTTGCATCTCTCTCTCGCACTCACACAAACTTCATCCTGCATCTCTTTCCCCCCTGACGAGGCTCGTCTCGTGACTCCGGCACGCCTCTCATATATTTTACAGGGACGAAGCCACGACGGCGTCCTCCACGTTCTGCCTGCGCCAGGAGAAGGACGACCAGAAGGTGGTCCTCGAGGACAAGGACCTGGAGGTGATCGGGGCGCCCATCATCAAGTACGGAGACAGCACCGTGCTGCTGCAGCACTCCGAGACGGGCCTCTGGCTCACCTACAAGGTCAGTTTCGAAGAGTGATCTCACGGCAAAAATATAATCTTGAATTTTAATGGATCCCAAATTCGACATTATCAAGAGGGCTTGTATGAGCTCAACGCGTATTGTTGAATGGACCAGAAATAATGAGATGCTTTCCTTGAAATTTAAGATTTCATGTTTGTTGTGAATGAGCATAGTTGAGAAATATGAAATCTTCTATTTAGTCTCGGGCCCTGTAGGCGAATTAAACCCTTCTCATTGCGTACCGTTTTCTGACGTCATTCTTCTTTACAGTCCTACGAAACGAAGAAAAAGGGAGTGGGTAAGGTTGAGGAAAAGCAGGCCGTTCTTCACGAGGAGGGCAAGATGGACGATGGTTTGGACTTCAGTCGATCTCAAGAGGAAGAGTCCCGCACAGCTCGCGTCATTCGAAAGTGTTCGTCACTGTTCACCCAGTTCATCGTGTGAGTATTTGTACCAACCTGCCCGCCGAGCGTCGCACGACGTCGCCGGTCAAAAGAGCGCTCAGGGCGAATCCTTCCTCTTTGCGCTGCGAAAGGAATACCAACTGCTTCCTCAGTGCAATCAGGCTGCACCTGGCTGCACCATCGAAACTGAGGAAGAAACGAACAGAATTGGTGCTGAAAATTTTCATGTCACAAAAAGAACCTAGCTGTTGAATGGAACGTCTAGAGGAGAGTGTTACCGCGGTGTCGTCTTGGAGTTATGCACTACTCTATAGTGTTGTGGTAATGCTGAAGAACAGTCGCCTGTCGCTTTGTTTATTGTTTTGTTCTCTGGTTTGTTTACATTTCGGCGCCGACCTTATTTCAAATTTATATATTCGAACATTTACTTCTTTTTGTCCCAGTAATGATGACTTGCATGTTTTCCTTAATACCACAAAATGAGGCAAATTACTTATCTATCTTGTCGGTCTCGATGTTAACGTCTGTCAATTCTTGTGGAACTTGAGGTATAATTTCGTGACATTCACTGTCCTATCTTCGTTTTGAAAAAGTCAGCTTCTCCATTTTCTGTAATTCGGACCTAAACCTTTATCACTATTTCGTTTTCGTTTTTAGGGGTTTGGAGAATCTTCAAATGAACCGTAGACACTCTGTCTTCTGTCAGACAGTTAACCTCAATGAAATGGTCATGTGTCTTGAGGATCTTATAAACTATTTTGCCCAACCAGAAGAGGATATGGGTAATATTATCTTAATGGTGTATTGTATTAGCATGTTGACTATAAGGTGTCATTGGTTTTCATGTGGATTTACCTTGTTGACAGAACATGAGGAAAAACAGAATCGACTTCGAGCTCTTAGAAATCGGCAGGATCTGTTCCAGGAGGAGGGTATCTTGAATCTGATTTTGGAAGCAATTGACAAGATCAATGTCATTACGTCCCAAGGATTTTTGGTAGCTTTAGCTCGTGATGAATCAGGACACAGCTTCGATATAATCTCAGCATATTTGTATCAGTTGCTTGGTATGTTGGTTACTTTCGCTTTGAAAATCATTTTTCATTTTTCATCTTTGATTAATTATAATATTCTTGTCTTGCAGCTGCAATTATTAAAGGAAACCACACTAACTGCGCTCAGTTTGCCAATTCTAACCGCTTGAATTGGCTGTTCAGCCGGCTGGGATCGCAGGCATCCAGTGAAGGCACTGGTATGCTTGATGTCTTGCACTGTGTCCTCATTGACTCTCCTGAGGCTCTAAATATGATGAGGGTAAGCTTAAGAGTGATTTTGATGCAAATTTCTTTAAATTCAAAACTCCTGAATCCATTCCTCTTTTGTAGGATGAACATATTAAAGTTATTATTTCCCTGCTTGAGAAGCATGGACGTGATCCCAAAGTCCTGGACGTGTTGTGCTCTCTTTGTGTTGGTAATGGAGTTGCTGTGAGATCATCTCAGAACAACATCTGTGATTACCTATTGCCAGGGAAGAACCTTCTGCTTCAAACTCAGCTTGTGGATCATGTTGCAAGGTGGGTGGCATTTTCAGTTGCAACCCTTAATTGAAAGTTCGTTTGCCTGGCATTTTACCCTTGAGTAATTTTAATTTGATGATTTTGTGTTTCCAAATTGTTCAGCATTCGCCCCAATATTTTTGTTGGACGTGTGGAAAATTCTGCTGTGTATCAGAAATGGTATTTTGAAGTTACAATGGACCACATAGAGCAGACAACTCACATGATGCCTCATCTTCGTATTGGTTGGGCTAATACTGCAGGGTAAATCATCAAATCTGGGTATCTTTTTGTGTTGGTTGCTAAGTTTTGCTTAGTTCATTACTTTGATGTAATCATTGGCCATTGTGTTAGGTATGTTCCATATCCTGGAGGTGGTGAGAAGTGGGGAGGCAATGGAGTTGGAGATGATTTATACTCTTTTGGTTTTGATGGTGCTAATCTCTGGACGGGTAAGGTGTCTAGTAATTGTTCACTGATGATTCGGTATCTTTGAACAGTGGCTCACCTGTTGTTTCCTTTTTCTTTAAGGGGGCAGAAAAACTCTAGTCATAGCTGGTGCAAGTGAACCTTACATTCGTAAAGGTGACGTGATTGGTTGCATGCTAGACTTGACTGTTCCTATCATCAGCTTCACATTTAATGGCATGCGAGTTCCAGGTTCATTCCGCAATTTTAACCTGGATGGCATGTTCTTCCCAGTCATGAGCTGCTCTTCAAAGCTAAGGTAAGTCAACAAATTTTGAAAAGTATTGAAACTGGAGATGATGTGACCATGATGTAGCTATTAATTATATTTTTCAGTTGTCGGTTCCTTCTTGGAGGAGATCATGGTAGATTAAAATATGCTCCACCGGAAGATGATTTCTCGCCATTGGTGGAAAGTCTATTGCCTCAACAACAGTTGTCATTAGATCCATGCTTTTATTTTGGCAACCTGAATAAAAGTGTCTTAGCTGGTCCTTGGTTGATTGAAGATGATACTGCTTTTGTGCCGACACCTGTTGACACATCAATGGTGAGCTTAAATTTCTTTTTTTAAAGCTATGTTTCCTATGTAATTACATACAGAGGAGAGGAATTCAATTAAATTCATGTTTACCAAACTGGGTTATTTGTCAAGCAAATAATAGAAATTTTCATAAATTTAGGTAACCCTGCCTAGTTACATTGAAAGTATTCGGGACAAACTGGCTGAAAATATCCATGAAATGTGGGCAATGAACAAGATTGAAGCTGGATGGATGTTTGGAGAACGCCGAGATGATGTTCGCCACATTCATCCTTGCCTTGTTCAGTTTGACCGTTTGCCCCCAGCAGAAAAACGTTATGATTCTCAATTGGCTGTTCAGACCCTCAAGTATGTATCATAATAGCAATGAAATGTGAAGAAAAATTGTGATCAGTTCCTTCTATATAACATTCATAAAATTTTCTCTCCCCAGGACTATTATTAGTTTGGGTTACCATATTACAATGGATAAACCTCCATCCCGTATTAAAACAGTTCGCTTGCCAAATGAACCATTTTTACAACCAAATGGGTACAAACCAGCACCTTTAGATCTGTCAGCCATTACACTTACTCCAAAGCTAGAGGAATTGGTTGACCATCTTGCAGAAAACACTCACAATCTGTGGGCAAAAGAGCGTATCCAACAAGGATGGACATATGGTCTTAATGAAGTAGGTGCCAAAACTCAAGTCTAATGATAATTTGTGATTTGCTTTGTTTTCCGCATCTATACAATTTTTCTCTCATTTTGTTCAGGATTCAGAAATGTTACGGAGTCCTCATCTCGTTCCATATGGTAAAGTAGATGAAGCCATCAAAAAGGCCAACAGGTTTGTTTTTAGCCAATGAAATATCATCCTCAAAGTAACAAAGAATCATTTTCTGACACTGCTTCTTGTTGTTCTAGGGATACTGCAAGTGAGACTGTAAGAACTTTACTTGTGTATGGCTATATTCTCGATCCACCAACCGGAGAGGCTCATGAAGGTACCGTTTGCTCATAAACAATGATTTTCTGTCATACTGATTCACAACAAATTACATGTTTTTTTGTTTTTTTTTTGTTTTTTTTTAAATTTTATTACAGCTCTTATGGCAGAGGCAGGGCGTAGTCTCCAAGCATCCTTTAGAACATACCGTGTTGAAAAGAACTATGCCATGAGCACTGGAAAATGGTGAGTATAATTGATATGCCCCATGGTACTTACTTCATAATCCTTAAGGTTTTAAATGCAAACAAATTTTCTTCAGGTACTTCGAATTTGAGATATTGACTGCTGGTCCTATGAGGGTTGGGTGGGCCCGTGCTGACTGCAATCCAGGCTGCATGTTGGGAAGTGATGAATACACTTGGGCGTTCGATGGATACAATGTGAGGAAAATTAATATTCATTTATCATGTTCAATTTTCATTATTATGGTTTCCCTTATAAATCAACTTTTGCATAATGTGTTGCAAGGAATTTTGATGGTGAATTATGGGAGTGCCTGTAAAACTGCCGACCTTACAAATGTTTCTTTGAGAGAAGTCAGGGCAATCTTAAGTGAAAACTATGCTCATTTTGTATATCATGGTTCAGTTTCTTCAGTGGTTGTATATGTACAAATTTCTTGCACTAGTGCCACACTGCTACAATAAGTGCTTAAGTCACCTAAATTTTCGTACATCCTCACAAAAGACAAAATCTTTGCAAGGAGCCCTCCCTCACTAACTGCACTATGTCGAAAGCACCATGGAAATGATTCCATTTAAACATTTTATTGCTTGATTCTTCTGCTTGAAGGAGGAGAAAGTTTATAGTGGAATGGCTGAATCATTTGGCCGTCAGTGGCAAGTTGGGGACGTGGTTGGGGTGTTCCTTGATCTCATTGATCGCACTATCAGTAAGTGCTGTCTTTGCAATTTATCTTTTGCTTGATTTTATACAACCTGGAGGTAACATTCAAGTTTTTGTGTGTCAGTTTAATTAAACTTTCTCAGTTGAATGTTTTTGCCCTCTGTTACCTTTTGCGGACAAATTCACTTTCTTTAATTATTGTAATTCAAATACAGTAATTTCTTGGATGTTCAGTTGTTGTCCTTTAATTCAGCCCACTAACATTATTTTAAGCTTGTGTGTTAAAAAAATCATAAGTTTCACCGGAATTTTGTTAATCCCCCTCTGCTATGCCCTTCTATCTTCTATCCCACATTTAACATGTGTGTTGAGTGCTTTCAGTGTTGTCTGAATGTTTTCCATAAAATCTGAATAAGTGAACATTTAGTGTGGATTTAGCACAAAGTTTTCGTTTTTTAATTCATGGTCAGTTGTCTTTGGGGGTTCTCAGAAGATCATTTGGTTCTTCTGTATGGAGTATCAACGAGTCCATTTTGTTTTTTTTTCATTATTTTCTTTTGCATCCAGGCTTTTCTCTAAATGGTGAGCTTTTGATGGATGCTCTTGGAGGAGAAACGACATTTGGTGATGTTCAAGGGGATGGCTTTGTCCCAGCATGCACTCTTGGTGTAGGCCAGAAGGCAAAGCTAACGTACGGCCAGGATGTTGATTCTTTAAAGTTCTTTACAACTTGTGGTCTTCAGGAAGGATATGAGCCATTTTGCGTGTATGTAAAAAAAGTAGCCTTTTTATCTTTTGTGTTAAAATATTTCATATTTTTAATAAATATGCCTTCTCTTAATTGAAAGAAACATGAATCGACCAGTGACATATTGGTACACCAAGGACCAGCCAATTTTTGAAAACACTGATGACATGGTTGAGTCAAAAATTGATGTTACTCGAATCCCTGCTGGGTCTGACACTCCACCCTGTCTGAAAATAAGCCACAATACTTTTGAGACCATGGAGAAAGCCAATTGGGAATTCCTGCGCTTATGTCTCCCAGTTATATGTCAGAGCTCATTCATTGAGTGAGTGTTCTTCTCTTATTTATGTGTCTTCATTGCATACTTAAATTCTATTATAATCTCGTGAATTTTTTATTTGGTAAAATTCATTCATTGTATTTTTTTCAGTGAAAGTGAAAAGACAAGGAGATGGCAAGAAATTAAAATACGCCAACATCGTCTCTTAACTGAAACTGAACAAACGACTCCAGCTCACCTGGAGCAAATAATGAAATCTGGGTTCTCCCTCAGTGACATCAAAGGTTTAAAGAAGTGCACTTTGTCATTTTTTAGTATTTAACTGCTTAGATATTCTCTTCTGACGTTCGCATCTACTGTGTTTCCAAAGGCCTGCAACGGGGTTATTCAGAGGATGCTGCGGAAAATGATGAGATGGGAAGGCCTGACAATTCTCCACAACAAGCAAGCAAGTTGAAGCGGTTACCTACCAGACCACCCCGGAAAGGATCGTTGTCGCGAACAAATGGCTATGAATCCAACACATTGGAGCCTGGTAAATTTTTATTTCTTGACTTGCAACTTTAAATTGTTGGTTTGGTTGAAGCACAGTGATTACAAGTTCCTTTCATTCAGGCAAAATGCACCGATCCACAAGTGAGATGGATATAAATAGATTTGAAGATAACAACCAAAAAATTTCAGAAACTGACAAGAAGAAAAGGGGCCGCTCACCCTTCAGGTGTGTAGATAAAAACAATATTTTCGTGTTTTCATGTTATCATTCAATATAATTGATTGTTATCCTCATTGTTAGACTATTTAAGAAACGTGATAAAAGTGGTGACCGTTTGAAGAAAGCCAAAACTCCAGAACCTCGCTCTGCTACGACAGAAAGGAATCAGCCGCACAGTCGCACTGGGCCTGCAACCAACTTGACCCGTACTAATCCCCAGGTCAGAGTATCTCAGGTAGGAGACCAACATTTGTCAGGGTTATCCTTTTTTAAATATATGTATGATTAGCCATTAATTGAAAGTATTTGTTCAATGTTTCAGTCTGATCTCAAGACAGCACCTCAGGCAGCTCCAGAGCGCGGCCCCAAGATAATGTCTGTCATGCCAGCCACTGGCATTGAAGCAATAGGGAATGAAATTTTTGATGCAGATTGCCTGAAACTCATCAATGAATATTTTTATGGCGTCCGAATCTTCCCAGGCCAAGACCCAACTCATGTTTATGTTGGATGGGTAACAACTCAGTTCCATTTGCACAGTAAAGACTTCAATCAAAGTCGTGTTCGAAAGTCTGAGGTTCATGTTTGTGATGACTATGACAGACTTCTTGAAAAGTAAGCTCTTTCAAGTTTGTAATTTTCTGCGTCTCCTTTTGGATCAGTTTCACATTAAGTTTTGATGACATTTTTCTTAAAATTTTCTCAGAGTGGAACGTCAAAGCTGCTACATGGTCCGTGCAGATGAGTTGTACAATGAAGTTACACAAGATGCCTCTGGGAAAGGCGCCTCCCAAGGAATGTTTGTTGGGTGTTCTGTTGATACAGCCACAGGGTACATAACTTTCACTTGTGAAGGAAAAGAGACATCTCATCGTTATAAGGTGAATATTATATTTCCTTTGCTAGGATATATTTTTGATATCATTGTATGCACTTACACTTTTTTATTTATGTGTGCAGATGGAGCCGGAGACTAAACTTTTCCCAGCAATATTTGTTGAAGCCACTAGCAAGGAAATTCTCCAAATTGAACTTGGCAGAACATCTACAACACTACCTTTGTCCGCAGCTGTGTTGCAGAACTCAGACAGACATGTCATTCCACAGGTATTAAAATCTGGCAATAGTTTAAACCTATAGCAAAGTCCAAGACTTCTAAATTTATTTTTCCAATTGATGCAGTTTCCACCAAGATTGAAAGTTCAATGTCTCAAACCTCATCAATGGGCTCGTGTTCCCAATCAATCACTTCAAGTTCATGCTTTGAAACTCTCAGATGTCCGGGGATGGTCCATGCTCTGTGAAGATCCAATTTCAATGCTTGCACTGCACATTCCAGAGGAAGATCGTTGTATTGATATACTAGAACTTATTGAAATGGAACGACTTCTCAGGTTTGAATTTCTAGTGAATAACTTAAACCACTATTTGGTGGCTTGGATCTGTTCTTGCAACTAGTTTATAAACGCCTTTTTCTTTTGTAGTTTCCATGCTCATACATTAACATTGTATGCTGCATTGTGCTATCAATCAAACTATCGTGCAGCTCACAATCTGTGTCAGCATGTTGATCAGAAGCAGCTGTTGTATGCAATTCGATCGGAATTCATGTCTGGTCCACTAAGACAAGGTTTCTATGATCTACTGATTGCTTTGCATCTTGAAAGCCATGCAACAACAATGTAAGTCCGTTTGCTTTGTGTTAGTCTCATAATTATTCTTATATTCTATATGTCGTTGAATTTTGTTTTCCATGCAACAGGGAAGTATGCAAGAATGAGTATGTTATACCACTGGGACCAGAACTCAAGTCACTGTATGAAGACCCAGACATGTGCCATTCTTTGAGATCTTTGGACACCCAGTCCATCCAGCCGCAAATGAAAATGACTGACATAGCGTGAGTAAATATTCTTAGTGGTAGATTTAATGGAATCTCTAGAAATCTTTCTGCTCATTGTTACCACAGCAGCTTTTCTACTTTGGTGGGAAATGTGATGATATGATAGCAATTTAGTATTCTATTTTGCAACTATGCAGACTTTTCTTTGCTGCTCCCTTTTTTTTTTTCAAGTAGCTATGCTTAGACCAGTAATGGAAGAGCAATCATGTTCTTTCCAAAGGAATGTTTCTGAAGGTGCTGACCCTAGTCTGGCTCTGCATGACAGCTTAGCTTCCAGTTTACAGATAATGTATTCGAATGTGTCCAATGTATTTCCAGGGGAATGGACAGCAGTGCTCCTGGAACTGGCTTTGATCCAAGGAATAACCCAATTCCTGTAGTGTGAGTGGACAAGTACCAATTTTAGTTATTTTTGGAGTATAAAATCACAAAATCAGTTAAAAAGTTAATTTTATCAGACTATTTTCATTTAAAAAATGACTTGGGACTGTTGTGTTCAGTAATACCTTCACTAATACCCATTTCCAAGTTTTGAATTTTGGTTGCTTACTTAATGTTGATCCATTTTGCTTTGAGGTATTGTTTGGCTTCCCACTGTGCTTTTTTTTTCATCTGAATGGGTTTCATCTTTTAACGTAATCCTTCTTCATACACTAACTTTTATCTGCAGCATGAATGCCATAGTATATCAGCATATGTATCATACAAATTGTGGTTGTCATAATTACTAGCTGGAATGCCTTTGGTGATACCCATATTATGTGGTGCAGAGTGGAGTGTTAAATTTTCATGTTATTGTGATTTTTTAAATCAACATCATTGCCAGTAGTCCATTAAGTTTCTTCTTTTTTCCTTCTTCTTACAGAGAAGCGTCAGAGTCTCTGGACAACATTCGTACTTTGTACAGTCCTTACTTCCCTCTTGATTATGTACGCAACTATGTCATGCAGGCTTTGCATGAAGCAGTGGAGATCAATCAGGTTCACAATCGTGATCCAGTTGGAGGCAGTAATGAAAACCTTTTCCTGTAAGACTTCTTTTTACACTTCACTGATTTGTTAATTTTGTACACAACTACAATGCCTTAAAGTAGAATTTCTCCTTAAACTTCTGCAGTCCTTTGCTCAAATTGGTTGACCGCTTACTTCTTGTGGGGGTGTTAACTGATGAGGATGTTGGCAAGCTCTTGATCATGATTAATCCAGAGACATGGGATCCCTATTATCAAAAGGGTAAGCCACCTGTTTTCAAGGAAAACAAAAAATCACTTCAGAAATGCTTTAATTATTGGTCAATATTAATGCTTTTGCCTGATATCTTTGCAGAAGGTAAAGATGAACATCGCAAAGGTCTTCTTCATATGAAAATGGCTGAAGGAGCCAAACTTCAAATGTGTTATCTTTTGCATCATCTATGTGACATCCAATTGCGACATAGAGTGGAATCCATCATTGCATTTAGCCATGACTTTGTTGGAGATTTGCAAGCTGTAAGTTAAAACTGAATTTTCGGATAATAACTCTCAGATTCAGACAACTATTGATTTCTCTTCTTTTGATGTATTTTGTTTCCAGGATCAACTGCGTCGCTACAATGAAATCAAGCAGTCCGATTTACCTTCTGCTGTTGCTGCAAAGAAAACCAGGGAGTTCCGTTGTCCTCCCAGAGAGCAGATGAACGCTATTCTATGCTTTAAAAGCTTAGAGGAAAGTGACCAGGAGAACTGTTCCTGTGGAGAGGAGTTACGGTCACGTCTTCATAATTTCCATGAAGATTTCATGAACCATGTCTCACTAAAAGCTCTTCAAGAGCCCGAGGTTTCAGAGGTTGGTGCAATTAACTATTCTACATCACAGTAGATGCGATATGATTTATTACTTCTTCCTATTTTATTCTATTTACTTGTTGCAGGAGGAGCCTCAAGACACTCTGAAATCTGGCCCCATAAAACGACTTTATAACTTTATAAATGCTGTGAAGGAATTGGAGGAAGAAAGGGCTCCAGAACCTGTGCCTGAGAAGAAAACTCCAGAAGGTTGGTTCACATGTTTCACCATAAATAATCTCTTTTTGTTCTTTTGTAGGCTGTTTTTGCTTCATATTGGTTCTGCTTGTATGTCTCTCTATTCACCCCCTTCTTTTCTTACTATTTAAAAAAATAAAGAAATATTCCGAAAAGTGCTGATAAAGACCATTGTGACTTGGGCTGAAGAGTCACAAATTGAGACACCAAAGCTTGTTAGAGAAATGTTCAGGTAACTTTTTGTCATTTTACTCATTGTACATTGGGATTTTTGGTGCATATTAAGTGATGATTGTTGTAATGGTGATTTAAAAACTCTTTTCTTTCTTCTTTTTCTTTTTTTAGCTTGTTGGTACGGCAATATGACACTGTTGGTGAGCTTATTCGTGCTCTCCAGAAAACATATGTTATCAACACCAAAACTAGGGAAGATGTAGCAGATATGTGGGTCTGCCTAGGACAAGTTCGTGCATTATTACCTGTTCAGATGTCTCAAGAAGAAGAGGAACTTATGCGAGAACGGTTGTGGTAAGCAAATGGTGACAGGGTACTATCTTCTAGGCATAAGAATTTTTAAGTGTCCAACAGTATATTTTTTTTGACTTACGTAAGTACTTATTCTTTGATTTTTTACCTGCAGGAAGTTGGTGAACAATGCTACATTCTTCCAGCATCCAGATTTGATTAGGGTGTTGAGAATTCATGAAAATGTTATGGCAGTAATGATCAACACACTCGGCCGCCGAGCTCAGGCTCAGTCAGATGCCCCTCAGGCAACTGGTCAAGAAGGGGAGGCCCCTGTGAAAGAAAAGGTTTGTAGATGTGTTTTTAAATGTTTCTTTTCCAATTTGGAGTGCAAGTTGACCTATTTTTCAATTAATTATTTCTTCCAGGATACCTCACATGAGATGGTTGTCGCCTGTTGCCGCTTCCTCTGCTACTTCTGTCGTACATCCCGCCAAAACCAAAAGGCAATGTTCGACCATTTGAATTTTCTCCTCGAAAATTCCAACATTCTTCTTTCTAGACCATCCTTACGAGGTTCTACTCCACTTGATGTGGCTTATTCATCTCTCATGGAGAACACTGAGTTGGCTTTAGCTTTAAGGTAGGTGTTTGAACAATGCCCAATGGTATAGGAACTTGTTTTCTCAGCTCAGATTTGATGGTGTCTACTTTTTAAATGTCTGGAATGAATTTTTAAAATATTTTTCTGGACTTCAATTTGAATTTGTTTAAATGTTTTTCAATCAGAGAACACTACCTGGAAAAAATAGCAGTCTATTTATCTCGATGTGGTCTTCAATCCAACTCAGAACTTGTTGAAAAAGGCTATCCTGATCTTGGCTGGGATCCGGTTGAAGGAGAAAGGTATCTGGATTTTCTACGGTTTTGTGTTTGGGTGAATGGTATGTTATTGTGACTGTTCATGAAATTAAGTTTCGCCATCTGACAAATCAGTATTTTTTTTCAATGTTTGTGATTATTTCTTGTCTAGGTGAAAGTGTTGAGGAAAATGCCAACTTGGTGATACGTCTTTTAATTCGACGTCCTGAATGCTTGGGACCTGCATTAAGAGGTGAGGGAGAAGGCCTCCTTCGAGCAATTGTGGATGCTAATAAGGTATATTTATTTTGTCTTTTAACTATATTCTTATGAATGTTTCTGCTCATTGCACTTTTTGATAGATATCTGTCTTTTGTGTCTAGATGTCAGAACGCATTGCTGAAAGACGTAAAATTTTGGAAGGTGGTGGAACTGTCAGTGGTGATAATGCAATTGAACTTAATCATCCAATGCCAGAAAGTGAAGAAGATGAGGACTACATTGATACTGGTTCAGCTATCCTCAACTTTTACTGCACACTTGTTGATCTCCTTGGAAGATGTGCCCCAGATACCTCAGTCATTGCTCTGGTTTGTTGTGCCTTTGTGAAGTTTATGGTAAAAAGAGTTCTGCCTAATCTATTCTAAACAAAAATGTTATGTTCTGTTATCAATTGTAGGGCAAGAATGAATCACTTCGTGCAAGAGCAATCTTGAGGTCGTTGGTGCCGCTAGAAGATCTTCAAGGAGTGCTGTCTCTTCGTTTCACTCTCCAAAACCCTGCTCAGGGGGAGGAGAGACCTAAGAGTGACATGCCCAGCGGCCTTATACCTGGAAACAAGCAAAGTATTGTTCTGTTCCTTGAGAGAGTGTACGGTATTGAGACTCAAGAGTTATTCTTCCGCCTGCTAGAGGAAGCATTCCTACCTGATTTGCGGTGTGCAACAATGCTTGATAGGGTGTGTATGCTTTGCAAATTACTTTTATGAAACTATTTCGTTTCTTCATGTTAATGATGACTTATTATAAAAGCCAGCAATAACTTTCTTTTCTCTATGCAATAGAGTGACAATTTGGAGTCTGACATGGCTTTGGCCATGAACCGCTACATTGGTAACTCTGTGCTTCCTCTGCTCATCAAACATTCTGCATTCTATGCCGAGGCTGACAACTATGCAAGTCTCCTGGATGCCACATTGCACACAGTTTATCGTCTCTCTAAAAACAGAATGCTGACCAAAGGGCAGCGCGAAGCAGTGTCAGACTTCTTGGTCGCCCTTACAAGGTTTGCTCTTTTGCTATTTTTTAAATCTGAATGCATCAGACAAGCATAGATATGAATCAATCTAATATCATCTCGTTTGTTCCAGCCAAATGCAGCCCAGTATGCTTCTGAAATTGCTTCGCAAGCTGACTGTTGATGTATCTAATCTGTCAGAATACACGACTGTAGCTCTAAGAGTAAGAAGTCTTTTACAACAGTAACATGGTGTAGAGGATGACAAAAAAGTGACTTCTATACAATTTTGCCTCTTTTTGTCTCATTTCAGCTTTTGACCCTCCACTTTGATCGATGTGCAAAGTATTATGGGTCAACCTCTATGGGAGCCTCAAGTGATGAAGAAAAAAGGTTAACAATGATGCTTTTCAGCAATATCTTTGATTCCTTATCTAAGATGGTAAGATGGTTTGCTATTTTAATTATAATTGTTCCATAAACTATGACTCAAGACAGTTTTTATATCTCTAAAATCTTGTGCTCTCTTTGCATTGTAGGATTATGATCCTGAATTGTTTGGGAAAGCTTTACCATGTCTGACAGCCATTGGGTGCTCTCTTCCTCCAGACTATTCTCTTTCCAAGAATTATGATGATGAATTCTATGGGAAAAATTCTCCTGCTTCTGGGCCAAGTGACGGCCCCTACAATCCCCAGCCTATTAATACAACAAGGTTTGACTCTTGACTATAAGTTTACGTAGTTTTGAATTTTTATCTTTGCAATGCTTCATGATGAAATATTTCTTATTTTTTGGTCTCTGATCGATTTTTGTGTTTTTCAGTGTTGCATTGAACAATGACTTGAACACTATTGTCCAAAAGTTTTCTGAACATTACCATGATGCTTGGGCAAGTCGCAAGCTTGAGGGAGGATGGGTATATGGTGATCAGCGCTCTGACAGCAATAAGATTCACCCTAGACTCAAGCCATATAACATGCTCAATGACTATGTGAGTCTTTATAATTCAGAATAATTACACAAAAGATGTTTTAAGTTTCAAATGAACATTGTTTCCTAACTGTTGTCTTCAAATTCCTAAGGAAAAAGAAAGGTATAAAGAGCCAGTCAGAGAATCTTTGAAGGCACTGCTGGCACTGGGGTGGAATGTTGAACATTCAGAGGTTGACATGCCTATGAATACTCGTAATTCAGTAAGACGACATAGTAAGGGTAACCCGGTAGGTGATGTGAGTTCCCCCCTCTTCCATCACTCTTTGCTTTGCCTGCTTCAACATATTTCCTGAAAAAGTCTCAATTTGCTCTTTGTGCTTTATCCTTTTATTGAATCAATGATTGAATTGATACACATTTTCGTGCCAAATTCTCTATTTTTTACAGATGCCTGACTCTGCTACGCCCTTCAACTACCACCCTCACCCTGTTGACATGACAAATTTGACTCTCAGCAGAGAAATGCAGAATATGGCAGAACGTTTAGCTGAAAATGCTCATGACATTTGGGCAAAAAAGAAGAAAGAGGAGCTTGTCACATGTGGTAAACTATGTCATAACTTTTGTTGATTTTTTCCTTTTTTGGAAAATGAGACACAGTTGAAAAAATGACTCCGTTTGTCTGTTCAGGTGGAGGAATCCACTCACAACTCGTTCCATATGATCTCCTCACGGACAAGGAGAAAAAGAAAGATCGGGAACGCTCACAAGAATTTCTCAAATATCTTCAGTATCAAGGATACAAACTGCATAGGTAAGAATGCTCAGTACTTCTGCCATGTTTTGATGAGAGTCGGGAGGGAGAGGAGGACTGCATCTGTTTGTGTTTCCAGGCCTTCCCGAGGAACAGCGCAGGAACAACAGGAGCAGGCGTCTGCAGTGTCAACTGGGGAGCTTCGATTTGCATACAACTTACTGGAGAAATTGGTGGCATACATGGACCGTGCTACTATTAATATGAAATTGTTAAAGCCATCAGCCATATTTAGTAGAAGATGCTCGTTCAAAACAACTGGCAGAGACATTAAATTCTTCTCCAAGGTTTGTTATTCTAACTTTCAGTGAAAGAAATTTGATTGTACTAACTTTAGTAGTTTTATTTTGTTTTTCATGTTGTAGGTGGTTCTTCCTCTGGTTGAAAAATATTTCAGCACTCATCGCAATTACTTTATTGCTGTTGCAACAGCTTCAAACAATATTGGAGCAGCATCATTAAAAGAAAAGGAAATGGTTGCAAGGTAAGTTGTCTGTCTTTAAGTTGATATAGAAACATATTTTGTTACATTCATTATCTTCTATTGTGTTGTTATTGTTTTTCTTTATCCAGTTTGTTCTGCAAGTTAGCAAGCCTGTTAAGACAACGCCTAGCAGCCTTTGGTCCTGATGTGAGGATTGCAGTACGTTGTCTGCAAGTTCTTGTAAAGGGCATTGATGCAAAGTAGGCATTTTAAAAATTTCAAGAATTGATCTAGACTTTTAATATAGAACAACTCTCATGAAAACTTTGTGTTCCTGTTCTTTCTTTTTAGATCCCTTGTGAAAAACTGTCCTGAATTCATTCGGACATCAATGTTGACATTCTTCAACAGTGTTGCTGATGATCTGAGCCATACTATAATAAATTTGCAGGAGGTAAGCTTTCCTTATATCTCAATTGTTTTTGCATATATGTAATTGGCATCATATAATTTCATGTTTCCCCCTTCTTCAGGGACGTTATAGTCATTTACGAGGTACCCACTTGAAAACATCTACCTCACTCTTTTATGTGAATGATGTTGTGCTGCCTGTTTTGATTTCCATGTTTGACCACCTTGCTGCCAATGAGTATGGAAGTGATCTTCTCTGTAAGTTGCCTAGACCACTTGAAATCAATCCTGTCGGTAGTTTCAAGGAACAAATTAATTTTAATTTTCATATTTCTCCTTTTCAGTGGATGAGATAATGGTTGCCTCATACAAGGTCCTCAGCAGTTTGTACAATTTGGGTATCGATGCAACGCTCACTCATGACCGGAAGTATTTGAAGACTGAGATCGAGAGGCACAGACCAGCTCTTGGCACCTGCCTGGGAGCGTTCTCATCAACATTCCCTGTTGCCTTCCTCGAGCCTCACCTCAACAAGCACAATCAATTCTCATTGCTGAATCGCATTGCTGACCACTCCTTAGAAGCTCAAGACATTATGGCTCGAATGGAGGGTAGCATGCCAACTTTGGAAACCATCCTTGGTGAAGTTGATGCTTTTGCTGACTCGGATAAGACTTACAATGATGCTCCACATGTGATCGATGTCATCCTGCCTATGCTGTGTTCATACTTGCCTGTCTGGTGGTCGCAAGGACCAGACAATGTGAGCCCCACCGAGGGTAACCATGTTACAATGGTTACCAGCGAGCACATGAACCAGCTGCTGAAGAATGTTTTAAAGCTGATCAAGAAAAACATTGGCAATGAACATGCCCCTTGGATGACAAGGATTGCTGCCTACACACAACAAATCATTATCAACTCTTCAGAAGAGCTTTTGAAGGATCCATTCCTACCACTGGCTGCTGCGGTGAAGAAACGCACGGATACTATGTTCCACAAGGAAGAATCGCTGCGGGGCTTCATCAAGTCATCTACGGATGACACCTCTCAAATTGAGGCCCAGATTCAGGAAGACTGGCAGTTGCTGGTCCGTGATATTTATGCTTTCTATCCACTTCTCATAAAATATGTTGATCTCCAACGGAATCACTGGTTGAAACACAATATACCGGAAGCAGAGGAGCTGTACAATTATGTAGCTGATATATTCAACACATGGTCTAAGTCGCAGTATTTCCTCAGGGAGGAACAAAACTTTATATCAGTGAATGAAATTGATAATATGGTTCTGATCATGCCAGCTGCAACACGCAGAACTGCTGTAGCGCCCGATTCATCTGCATTGTCTGGTGGTGGAGGAGGCGGTGGAAAGAAAAAGAAGAAACACAGAGACAAGAAGAGAGATAAAGACAAAGAAATTGCTGCCAGCTTGATGGTCGCTTGTCTAAAAAGGTTGTTACCCGTTGGTTTGAACTTGTTTGCGGGCAGAGAGCAAGAGCTTGTTCAACATTGCAAGGATCGCTACCTGAAAAAGTTGCCTGAATATGATATACAGGAGTTTGCCAAGGTGCAGTTGACATTGCCAGACAAGATAGATCCTGGAGATGAGATGTCATGGCAGCATTATTTGTATTCACAACTTGGCCAAAAGAGAGATAATGTTCCTAGTGAACTTAAAGGCCAACCAGCTGATGAACTTGTTGAAAGAATTGTTGCTATGGCCAAGGTCCTGTATGGATTGCATATGATTGACCACCCACAACAGCAGAGTAAAGGTAACTACCGATCTATGGTCTCTGCCTCCAGAAAAAGAGCTGTCATTGCTTGCTTCAGACAGACCTCTCTCCACTCTTTGCCAAGGCATCGTTCAATCAATATCTTTATTCGATCATTCTGTGAACTTTGGCTTCAGGAAGAGAACGTAGGTCAAGAAATTATGATTGAAGATCTTACTCAATCCTTTGAGGAAGCTGAAATGAAGAAGCTGGACAAGGAAGAGGATGAAGGCAAACCTGATCCTCTCACCCAACTTGTGATGAATTTCTGTCGGGGTGCAATGACTGAAAGAAGTGGAGCTCTTCAAGAAGATCCTCTTTACATGTCGTATGCTAATATTGTTGCCAAATCTTGTGGAGAGGAAGAGGAAGAGGGTGGAGGTGATGAGGAAGAAGAGGGAGGAGGGGAAGGGGAAGAGGGTGGAGCTTCGATTCATGAACAGGAGATGGAAAAACAGAAATTGTTGTTCCACCAGGCACGACTGGCGAATCGTGGTGTTGCAGAAATGGTACTGCTTCACATATCTGCATCCAAAGGAGTTCCTAGTGAAATGGTCCATATAACTCTCCAGTTGGGAATATCAGTTCTTCGAGGTGGTAATATAGAGATTCAGATGGGAATGCTGAATCACCTGAAAGAGAAGAAAGATGTGGGTTTCTTCACATCAATTGCAGGCCTCATGAACTCGTGCAGTGTTTTAGATCTTGATGCTTTTGAAAGAAATACAAAAGCAGAGGGTCTTGGTGTTGGATCAGAGGGCGCTGCTGGAGAGAAGAACATGCATGATGCTGAATTCACCTGTACCCTGTTCCGCTTTATCCAACTGACTTGTGAAGGCCACAACCTTGAGTGGCAAAATTACCTTCGTACTCAAGCTGGTAATACTACTACTGTGAATGTGGTCATTTGCACTGTTGATTACTTGCTGCGTCTTCAAGAATCTATCATGGACTTCTACTGGCACTACTCAAGCAAGGAGCTCATTGATACTGCTGGTAAAGCAAACTTTTTCAAGGCTATTGGAGTGGCTAGCCAAGTTTTCAACACATTGTCTGAAGTTATTCAGGGACCTTGTCCTCAGAATCAGCAAGCCCTTGCCCATTCCAGGTAAGTTCTGTAATTAACACAATTATAAATTTTAATTTATTGCTCCAGAATTATGATTTTTTATTTTAGGGGTGGGTACCTTGCACATGTTTTAAGATTTTTATCCTTATTCCAGATTGTGGGATGCTGTTGGTGGTTTCCTCTTCTTATTTTCACATATGCAGGATAAACTATCAAAACACTCAAGTCAGGTAGATTTACTGAAAGAACTTCTCAACCTTCAGAAGGATATGATTACTATGATGCTCTCCATGCTTGAAGGCATGTATGCTTTTTTATGTGTTATGTTATGTCATGCGTATTACTGCAGGTGAAAGATTTTAACAGAATGCAATTTATTTTATTTTTAGGAAATGTTGTGAATGGTACCATTGGTAAGCAGATGGTGGACACACTTGTAGAATCTGCATCAAATGTTGAGGTCAGTAATTAACATCTTGATATGTTCTAAATCTCATTAGAGTTTGAACTGAACTATTCTTGTCCTCTGTTTTGCTTACAGCTTATTCTCAAGTACTTTGACATGTTCCTTAAGCTGAAAGACCTAACTTCATCTGCAAGTTTCATGGTAAACATAAACCAATCAAACTTTTATATCACTCACAATTTCCTCTATAGTTAGTAGCTCTTTGACATTAAATAATTTATCCTTTCGATCAGGAAATTGATCCCAACAATGAGGGCTGGGTTCTTCCCAAGGATTTCAAAGAAAAGATGGAACAAGGCAAAAGTTATACTCCGTATGTACCTTTTAGCTATTTTGTTTGGGTCTTTCAATTTGTTTTATTGATTTATCTTTTGATGTTTTTGTAATTTTTTTCTTCTTTTTTATTTTTATAGGGATGAAATTGAATTTTTATTGGCATGTTGCGATACTAATCATGATGGTAAAATTGATTATGTGGCATTTACGGATCGCTTCCATGAACCTGCCAAAGAAATTGGCTTCAACCTTGCAGTTTTACTCACCAATTTGTCAGAACATATGCCAAATGAACCAAGGTAAATTCATAAACACTTTTTTTTTTATCTTATGTGAGTACTTGTCTTCAGTGAGACTATTTGTTAATCTTCACTTGTTTCTTGTCCATAGGTTGGCTCGTTTCTTGGAAACTGCTGGTAGTGTTTTGAACTACTTTGAACCATTCTTAGGGCGCATAGAAATTATGGGTGGAAGCAAAAGGATTGAAAGAGTCTACTTTGAAATCAAGGAATCCAATATTGAACAATGGGAAAAGCCTCAGATTAAGGTTGCATCTATAGAAAAGAACAATTATTTCAATTTGTATACATAATTACAACCAATAATAATTGGATTGCTTCTTATTTCTAGGAGTCCAAGCGGGCCTTCTTTTACTCCATTGTCACTGAGGGTGGTGACAAAGAAAAGTTGGAAGCCTTTGTTAATTTCTGTGAAGATGCTATTTTTGAAATGCAGCATGCAAGTGGCCTGATGGCCGTTGATGAAGGTGGCGGTCCTGGAAGTGGCAAAGCTCGCAAAGCTGCTTACAGCTACATGACAGATGAAGATGAGGAACGGCAAGTCAATAAGTAGATAACTGCCTTAAGTCAGAGACCTCAGAGGAACGTATTTTGAGTATGATGTATTTCTGGATTGATCTTGGCATGCATGACAAAGAGCTGCTAAAAATTGTTGTTTTTTAAAAAAAAGTTTTAAAAGAAGTCATTGCTTGTCAACATTCCAAAAGATGTTAAAATTGGGGCTATGCTGACACCATTCCACAGTTTCAAACACATATGTATGCAATTGAGGATCTGAAAAGTTTCTCTCATTTAACATATTGCATTTTTTAAACATTGTATTTTTTAAAAATATTCTTTAAAAAAGTTCTCAAAGCAAAAACAAATCACTTGCAGTTCTTTGTTGTATGGCCTACATTTTTTTTTCAGGTCTCTGACCTTACGTAGGATATTAATGAGGAAGATGATTTCACGTTTTTCTTCAGGAAACAATTTCTTACCCTTGTATTATTTCATACACAGTAACGCTAAGGATCCTTTCCGGCGCGGTTTTGGCGTGGTGCGTGACGGAATCTTTCTCTTCTTTGCCATGTTATCTCCATCCAATATAAAGACTCAGATCAGCCATCTGCAGCATATGAGCTTCCCAGAAGTAGTGCTTGGCTTCTTCAAATCTATTTTCTATGCTTTCTATTACTCTGGATATGGTGTATACTGCATTCTTAGGTATTTAAATCTTACTCTGAAGAATATAATTTCAAGTTTTTTTTTGTTCTTCTTCTTTCTGTTGATTTCTACTGATTGATGATTTATTTCGGTTTTCAAGGTACTTTGCCCGCATGTTGATGGCTTTAATGAGAGGCCCTCAGGCTGAGGAAGTGGTTGTTGAAGTTAAGGAAGAAGAGAAGCTAGGTCCTTTGAGAGTTCTTCCAGCGTTACCTGTTTCTAAAGAGGAATCTCCAGCCCCAGCGCCCTCTGGGCAGCTAGCAATAACACATGACGGATCTAAAGATGAAAGCAGAGGGTAAGCACAGTCTCAATGCAGAGAGCCCATTTGTTATGAATTCTAGTCATTCTTTGTGAGGTAAGAAAATGTTAGAGGAGCCACTAACTTCCTATTTGATGTTTAGATCCAGGCAAGATGGTGGACAACAAGGTTCAGAGGAAGAACGTGGAGATGGTGAGGTTGATGGAGAACATCGTATGAGCACTACTGACAGTGTTGAGGATGTAGCAATGACTCTGGCAGATCTATTGGGGTAAGATGCATGTTTTAAAATGAATTTATTGCATCTAATAAATATGTACGGATCTTTGGAAAGTTGTCTCAATTGTGGCAACTCTCTTTGTTCAGCGGTGATGCTGCAAGGAAAGAGGCTGCTGCCACTGCTGAGGTTGCTGCTCAGCAACAGGCAGTCATGGCTGCTGTAGAGGCAGAAAATAAGCAAGAGCAGGTTGTTGAATCATCTGCCTTATCTCAAATGGACTTTAATGGTTATACCCATCGGGCTGTGAGCTTCCTAGCGAGAAACTTCTATAATTTGAAGTATGTTGCTCTTGTCCTGGCGTTCTGTATCAACTTTATGTTGCTGTTCTACAAAGTAGGTCCACTTTCATTGTAAATGAACAGAAATAACAATTATTTGCTGGACAACATAAGTGACACTTCCTGGGTTTTTGTCAGGTTACAACCCTGGGAGAAGATGAAGACGGATCTGGCGGCAAAGCAGATGATGGCAGTGGCAGTGGTTTTGACAGTCTCATTTCTGAACTATCAGGATCTGGTTCTGGAGCAGGGGTATCATCTGCTGCAGGTGGAGATGCAGGGGATGACGATGGAGGTAGTGGTGAGGAGGAAGACGACCCTCTCGAGTTGGTCCATGTGAGCGAGGACTTCTATTACATGGCTCATGTAATGAGATTGGCTGCTGCTCTTCACTCATTGGTTTCTCTTGCTATGCTCATTGCCTATTATCACCTCAAGGTATGCACCACTCGTCACATTTATTATTCCTCTTTAACTGTTACCGTGCAGAAATTTATGTATTCTTATGTTTCGACAAAATTTATTAGGTTCCACTGGCTATCTTCAAACGTGAGAAAGAAATTGCTAGACGTCTCGAATTTGATGGATTGTACATTGCAGAGCAGCCTGAGGATGATGATATAAAATCGCATTGGGACAAATTGGTTATATCTGCCAAGTATGTGATTTAATTTAGTGAAAAATGAAACTGGTCTTTAATAATGAACAGACAAGATGCTAACCACATATTACTTTGGGGCACAGATCGTTCCCTGTCAACTATTGGGATAAGTTTGTGAAGAAGAAAGTCCGTCAAAAGTATAGTGAAACCTATGACTTTGATTCCATCAGTAACTTACTTGGGATGGAGAAAACATCATTTAGTTCACAGGAGGAAGAGGGTGGCAGTGGCATCATTCATTTGTAAGTATTGAATGAACCAGTTAGTTCAACTTCTTTTTAATGTGCAATTTTTAACACAAATTTAATTGCATTTTATTTCAGCATATGTAATATTGATTGGAGGTATCAAGTCTGGAAGGCTGGAGTGACCATCACGGACAATGTAGGTGTTCTGAAACCACTAGCATTTTAAGTACTTTTTTCTTTCAGTGAAATGTTTTTGTGTGTTCGATTTAATACATTTATTTGTTTTCTCCTGCAGTCATTCTTGTACAGTTTGTGGTATTTTACATTCTCCATCTTGGGCAACTTTAACAACTTCTTCTTTGCTGCTCATCTACTGGATGTTGCTGTTGGATTCAAGACTCTGCGCACAATATTGCAGTCTGTCACCCACAATGGGAAACAGCTTGTCCTCACTGTGATGCTTCTGACTATTATTGTGTACATTTATACAGTAATTGCCTTTAATTTCTTCCGGAAGTTCTATGTACAAGAAGAAGATGATGAGGTCGATAAAAAATGTCACGACATGCTTACTGTAAGTAAACTGTTTACGGGATACTTATTTCTTTTTTGCAGATCTGTATCTAACTGATATTGATTGATGCATTGCGTGTATTTTTCCAGTGCTTTGTATTCCATCTATACAAAGGCGTCAGGGCTGGTGGTGGTATTGGTGATGAAATTGGAGAGCCTGATGGAGATGACTATGAAGTATATCGTATCCTGTTTGACATCACCTTCTTCTTCTTTGTCATTGTCATCCTGTTGGCTATCATTCAGGGTATGTTTTTATCTTTTTTTTGTTATGGAGAACTACCATAGAGAATTCTGACATTTGTGATTTTAAAATTTGATTATTGTGGCCTCAGAAATAATTTTTAAATTTATTTCCACAGGTTTGATCATTGATGCCTTTGGTGAATTGCGTGATCAGTTAGACAGTGTCAAAGAAAACATGGAGTCCAACTGTTTCATTTGTGGGATTGGTAAAGATTACTTTGATAAAGTTCCACATGGTTTTGATACTCATGTTCAACAAGAACATAATTTGGCAAATTACATGTAAGCTGAATTTTATCTTACCACTTTTTTTAACTTTGTTGTTCCCTCAAAAATGTCGTTCTTCAACATATTCCTCTTTTCTAGGTTCTTCTTGATGCACTTAATTAACAAACCGGATACTGAATATACTGGCCAGGAAACTTTTGTGTGGAATATGTACCAACAAAGATGTTGGGACTTCTTCCCAGTTGGTGACTGCTTCCGCAAACAATATGAAGATGAACTTGGAGGTGGTGGTGGTTAAATAGTTTATTACATGGAGAAAGAACGACCGAATGTATTTATGAATGAATAAAAGAAAATAATTTCATTATACCTTGCGCTTCATTTTCAACCCATTCATAGAAGATCTCCGTACTATATCAAGGCTAAGATGATGAGCTCAGGCAATAACAATCTCTGAATTTCCCTTTGAATGCGCCAGTGAAAGAAAATAGGGAACTGTACTGGAGCGGAGGTGGACACTAATTACCGATTTGACAGAGCGCTGTTGCAAAGCACATAAAATTATCTGATCCCAACTACTTTCAAACTCACCGGTGATATCTGCCGCCGTCTTCTATCACCATGCTTTCGAGTGCGCATACAATAGACGTTAAAAATGGGTCGTTCTGCGAGAACAGACTGAAGTGCGAGGTGCTTGACTGCCCCGCCATATTTGGAAGCATATCCACTGCCTTCTTCCGACACGTTGCTCTTGATTCACACAAGGCGCTGCCTACCGTCGTTTGTCGGTTGTGTCCTCGAGGATGCTTGTGTTTTTGTTTGTTTACAAGGTGTTGCATGCTACATTCGAAATCGCGTCGTCTACTGTAATTGAACAGTTATGTGTCGTACGCAAGTGTGATGAGCGAGTATGTTGAAAAGCTGTGTTGTCTCGGCGTTCGCTGCGTTGAAGAGGTTCCCGCGGCCGAGCAAGAACTCTGAGAGGCGAGGGGAGAGAGGAGAGGCGGAGGCAGCCGGCTCGGAACACAGAGCCCCCGCAGCGAGCTAACCCGCAGCCCGTCCCCGTCCCCCAGTTCCCGACCCCGACCCGCGAGCCGCGATCCTCGAGCTCGAGAGCGTGAAACCGCACCGCGAGGAGAGGAGCGAGGTGCCGCGACGGGCCGAGCCGAGCCGAGCCGAGCCGCGGCCGCGCCAGGATCAGGAGGTCCTGAGTCAGGATCATCAGAGTCTGAACCCCACAACTCCTCCGGTGCCGCTTGGATCGAGGCCCGCTGGCAGACATCCCTGTCTGTGCTCTCTATTGTGAGTGCATATCATGCTCAAGAGACACCGTCCCTGCGCTGGCAGTGACCGAGTGCAGCATTGCTCGACAGGCGGGCCAGAGGACCTGGTGGTGACGACATGTTCCACTGCGACAACTTGTGCTGTGCCTTGTGTGCTAAAAAAATGACACGCATTGAAAGTTATTCGATTATGATTTGTGCCATGAAAGACTATGAATGCATCATGAGTGTGTGCTTATGCACGTCTGAAGATAATCGTCATTGTAATTGAAGATTTTGCTGCTACACCATCTGTGGATTAAGTACCCAACAGTGCCTTGTAACTTGGATTCGTCACGAGTTTGACACTACTCCACTGAAGGTGAGCTTCTGCTTATTTTCTTTTTCGCTTTAAAAACTGAAATTTTCAATGTGCATCCGTCAAGCCTTTAAAAATGCCTCATAATATATCAATGTTCTTGTCTCAAAGTGGAAGTGTATGGAGATTTTAAGCATTAGAACACTTCAGACTTCTTTATATTGGTATAGGAAATGATTTTACTGGATGTAAATTGAATGGAATCGAATGAAGTGTGAAGTAATCTCTTGCAACTTTTGCGGAGCAAATGGTGAATGGGTGAATGACACGAGGAATGAATGACAGAGGCGTGAACAATGAAGGTGTGAACATGAGTGTGAACCATGAAGGTGTGAATAGGGGTGTGAAAGCTAAAGGTGTGGAAGTAGGTGTGAACAGAGGTGTCAACATGGAAGGTTAATTAATTGTTCCAGTGACACTGATGGACTTCCACTTGCTCCCTTTGCCTTTGAGCCTTGACGTCGGTTGGATGCGCGAGGAGACATAAGTTTGCCGGCCTCAACTCTACAAGCTCTGTATCCTTTTCTCTTCGGCTTGTACGCGACAGACAGCTCAACTGTTATACTGACTCCCCGGCCGGGGGCCGGGGGGCCGGGGGGGGGGGGGGGGGGG
>CABIKL010000235.1:0-26632 GCA_902196195.1 Aptinothrips rufus | reverse complement strand
TTTGAAAAGTCGGCCAACATTTGCCGTGTGATTTTTGGTGTTCGGAGCACAACCCCTGACTGTATACAAAATTTCAGACCTCGTTTGGCTGCTGGTACAGACGCACACACAGACGTCAGGGGCGAGATTATAAGCCCGCCCCATCCTCTATTTTATTCAAAATAGAAGGGCGGGCTAAAAAGACGACAAGACGGGCGCTTTGTACCTGCCAACATTCTAACGAGGTGTATAACCGGCCGGGCCTCCGGCTTGCTCGAGCTCCGCCAGTAAGGCGAGAAAGGCATTCATGGTGACCGGTCACAGGTGCACAAGTGCGAAACGGCGCTCCGAGCGGCAGAGGCAATATCGGAGCACCTGAAGGTATTAGGTTGCAACGAAGGGGTTTAAGACCAATAATAATCAGCGTACCCTTTATTTCCACTACCAGCCCTCGGAGCACGGGCACAATCGACTGCGAGACCTAAAAGCTCATGACATTCTTACCTTCCTACCGACTACCCCTATTAGTGAGAACCACAACTGGCATTGGCACCAGTCAAAGAAATGACCCTTGCCAATTGGCCCTCATTGCTTTTCGAATTCTTCCTTTCTTAAAAAGAAATAAAAAAAAATATTTAAAAAAATCAGCAATTCTTTAAATAGGTTCCACTTATTTTCATCTGTGGAAAGCAATGTGCTTAAAACAGCGGCAGGAAAACTATCTATAATGACAGTAATAAACAAAAAAAAGTCCCCTTTAAAGCATTACATGACTGAAGGTTAAACAAATATTCTATAAAAGCTAGGATCAGAAACAATCGAAAACTGTAACAGTGTCACAGAGAGTTAACTGCACCTAATAGTGCTACATGCAACAGAATATCAGGCAAGACAGAAGCTTAGGTTGGACACAGGGACAGGTGAGGGGCAAAACTAAATAACTGATCGATAGGTTAACGCATAGTGAGATTAGAAATACTAAAAACCAAGTGCCAAGAGCCTGCAGAGGTACAGGTAAAACTGCAGTTCAGCCGTCTAACTCTAACAGCTCCATTAACAATGCACTGTCGTCAATATATGTAACTTAAAGGAGGAGCCGCTGAAGTGCACTATTTGAGGTACATCGTGGCACAGATTCTAAAATACAAGTCAACAACCTATACATTGTTTCGAAAAGACCTAATAAACCTATATATTGTTTAGAAAAAACAAAATGAATGATATGTGAGAGCAACCGATTCAGGGTTAATACCATATCATAAATGAAAATTTGAAAAATTTCTACTCGTATGAGCAGTTTACATTAAAATAATTCAGTTGAAGAGAAAGGTTAGCCAATGCATCACTTCAATAAGTGTATCACAAGAAATGTGAATGCATCTCGAATAAAATAATTTGAGACAAGCAAGTCAAATTTTTGATACATCCACAGGAAATAAAAGTAATAAGATCAAATCACAGAATTTCAAATGAAACCCGATCTGTACGTTTAGGCTCAGTCAGGCACGGCGCTTATTTATTTTCATAATAATTTAAAAAAAAAAAAAACGACACCACGAAACTGAATAACCATAATACGAGTCGAATGGCTAACAGTGAATAGAACATACTGAATACGTAGTAAACTTACCATTCCAGGAAAGTTTGGGAAGAAAGTAAACAAAACTTCACAACCACATCAAGTAGAGAGACGTTCGACGCCAACGCCATTTCACGATCTCGATCGTGATTTTCCTCCGCACCGCATTAGTCGAAAAAAAGACGTGATTGGCTGCCTGCCGCCGTCAACAACCAACAGGCGCGCAGAGAAACCGATCGTCATTTGTTTAGCACAGCGAGGTTAGCGGCGCAAACTTGAAAGATAGCGCGTCACAGGAATAGCATTAGTTCAGACGCCAAACAACTACCAAGAACCAAGTCCTCTGACTAGCTTGAATCGGTTCGATTCGTAGCTTCGCCTCTTATCTATTTCCGTCCAAATATTTTATTTCCTATTTGAAACGTATGTTCTCACTTGAGATTTTCACCCGTTTTCGTCCTCTAATTCTTTTTATTTTTTCACTTCAGTGCAAGCTTCATCAGATGAGTGGAATAAATGAAAATGAAGAGAATGAATCAATCTGTTTACATTTCTTTATTCGAAAATGCATCTGGTGGACAACAATGTTTCCTATACATAAGTGTATTGATTTGAATGAAAAACATCTGCAGCCGTGTTCTTGAACACCATACTTCATAAAATATGCACAACAAAAGAAAAAAATTAAAGTCCTTCATTTACAGAGAAATAAGAAGTGCCCACCTGAACTTCTCATGCACAGACAGACACACACACAAACACACTCACACATTCACCGAAGGAAAAGACAACTTGTTTTTGGAGAGAGAAAGATAGAGCGAGATTATATCTCTAAAGCAAAATTATTATAAAAATTACTTATATAAATGAATAGATGAGTGATTCTGTTTCAAAAAATTTGACAAATATACACATATACTGGCCAAGAGGAGGAAATGATAACAAATATCAGAAACATCAGATCACAGATGCACAAAATTCAAAATTACCACAATGTCATTCATACTGGTATCAACACAAACACCTAAATTACTTTTCTATAGATTGTGAACAAAGAAATTCAGGAGAGCCAAGCCACTGACATGTGATGTAAAGTTAGCCACATAAAAAATTTAAGATGAAGGGGGAATCACCCACATGCCAGTTGGTTTATCGAAGACATTTCAAAATCATCATTGTCCAAGAGACCTACAAACTGTAAATATTTACAGCACTCTTCCCACGACATTTGAAACAGTTCAAATTTATAAAGAACAATGGAAAAACAAACATTCTGGACTTTAATAAATGACAGAAAAATGTGAAGCAACTGTGAATGAAACCATTGGAAGTATGTAAATGATGCACACAAAGACCATGTCACAAAACTAGTAAGCATTGACTAAAATCATACATCAGTGCGGGCCTGCCGCAAGTCACAGAGGAATATATTTGTGTCACCAACCTAGAGGAGATGTACGCCTCTATGTTTGATTTACAAGATTGACTTTGGAACTTGGGGCAAAGTGAATTTCACATGATTAAAATAAGTAACAGTTTAGAACATAATTTAAATCAGTATTTTCAGTCACTCTTGTTGTCACCTAATTCTCCCTCTTCCTTTTCACTTGCATCATCATGCCCCTCACCACTTCTCTCTACTCTATTGGTTGGTACATCTTGAACACCACCAGTGCCATTGGCAGCATCTTCAGTTTTCTTTGTAGACTCTGGTTCTGTCTCCTCAGGTATGGGCCTGGGCCGTTCTGAAATTGAGCATATTATGTTATAGCACAGATTTAAATCTCACAAACACTGTCACCGAAATATTCCTGAAACATAGCTGCTAATACACACCTTCGTCACGTTTGTCCTTCCTTTCAAGAGAGCGATCTCTCTTGTACTTTTCACTGCGTGAAGAGGAACGGTGACTGTCATGATCCTTCTCACGAGAGCGACGTCTTGAAGAATGGGAATGTCTACTTCGACTCCTGCTTCGAGATCGATGAGACCTAAGGAAATTCAGACATGCAATAAATGAATGAATGAATGAGAGTGGAGAGTGCGCCATAAGAAAAGAGAGATACAGAAACTTGAGAGCAATTTACCTGGACTTGCTTCGCGATCGCGTCCGCCGACGCTTGCTCCTGCCTCCCTCGCTTCTGCTGTCACTCGGGCTGCGTTTTGACCTGTCTCTGTCTCGGTCCCGTTCTCTTTCGCGATCGCGGTCTCTGTCCCGTCTGTCACGATCTCTGTCTCTGTCACGTTCTCTGTAGCGGTCACGATCACGATCCCTGTCACGGTCTCGATCTCTGTCTCCCCTGTCACGGTCTCTGTCACCCCGGTCCCTGTCTCTCACTCTGTCTCTGTCTTCCCTTTCCCTGTCGCGGTCCCTGTCCCTGTCCCGATCTTTGCCGTCATTGCGGCGCTGATTTTTCCGTTCTTCAACTGTAGCCTAGAAACAAGCAAAAATCTATCAAGGGTTGCCCATTCAAATGCCATTTTAAGATAAATTATTCCATTCATGCCAACATTACCTGCAGTTGTGCCAACTTCTCACGAATTTTGATGAAACCTAAATGTAGTTTTCCTCCAAAATGATCAGCTAGACGTCTGTCATTGTCATGAATTCCAAGGTAAGCTGAACAAACTTCACAAACCCTCAATTTCTGCTGTTGGTAGCTTGAAGCAGGCATTGAGTTGCGATATTCCAGTTCTGCTGCTGCTTTCTTCTTCCGTAAATCTTCAATCTGAGCAAATGAACACAAAGCAATGATGTGCTGTACAAAACTAAAGCAATAAACAAATTTTTTCTACCATTTCTCCTATTTTACCTCTTCCATGAGTTTCATGCTTTCATCAACTAAGCCCTCTGCTCCAAGCATTTCTGCTTTTGCCAGCTTTTTACCGATCTGCTCAGCAAGTTCATGCACTTTGTTGGCTTTAGCTGCTACTTCAGCTGATAAAACTTCTTGTGTCTCCAACAGACGTTGTTTGGCTAATTCGGTGCGGTGATCACAATCAGCAATGAACGACTGAAGATGCTCCATTGCCTGAAAGTTCAGTTCAAATAGTCAGTAAACAAACAGAAATATGAATCACCTTTAGAAAGTAATACTTACATCTATGTCGTAGTAGTAATCTCTTTTCTTGCTGGCCTGCTCATAATCTGCACGAAGTGCAAGATCATGGATTTTGGGACATTCTCCAAGGTCCATACGCTGTAACACAAAATAAAAATAAATATTTGCTGTGCAGTGTGCAAAAATCAATTGGTAGAACAAGATCTCTCCTTCCAGTCAATTTCAACAGTCAATCATGTCAACCAAGAACTCATCTATTAACTGTGTGTGTTATACTTTCTTCTTCACTCAAATCTAGATTTCCTGACTGCCTTTTCATCATCAGCTCCAGTTGAGCGGAAACAAGTCTGCCAAGTAATAAACTTTGATCATAAGTAAGAAAATGTAGCTAAACTTAATGAGACTACATACTCAGCCAAATTCTTCAATGTGGCATTTAAATGTGGCAAATAAACTTGAAAAATAACATTGAAATATGTATGTGTAGCATGGATACTGAGGTCAGAAGAGTAACCTTCAAACTCTTGGGATGGTTAAAGAAAAATAAGATCTCCCATGAGAGTGACCAAACCAGCATTGCTTATCCAGAAATAAGCTCTCCTTACAAGCTACCCACACGCATAAACAAATACTCATTTATACAACTATTTTTCATAGAGTGGTAAGGGCATCTACAAAAGAAAACAAGGCAAGCCTTTGCATTATGAACTGATGTTGGATGTTCTTAAAAGTGCAAGAAACCGAGCCACATGCAAAAATACACCTAATGACTTAACAGCATGTTCTGAACAGTAGCAACTGGGTACGAAAGCAAGAATATGTTGTTTTTTTTAACAAAAACTCAACTGGAATATAGTGGAGAAAGCCACAATACTCAAGAAAAGATCTTATAAACTCTCAAAATTCCTATCAGATATTAAGCACAAAACCAGGGTTGCCGCAATAAACATTTCTCGTGACATACCAGTACTTCTTGTAACCACTATAGAAATTTTCTTCAAGTTTTAGGAGACAAGACATACATGCACTACTGCTGAATAGAAAACACTGATTGCGGATTGATGGAAACACGTTTGTCACACATTATATAATATGTATAAAATAATCAAGGCAAGTCCATTCAATTCCACATTATTCCACTGAACTCACGTTGCAAGGCTTTGCAGCAACTCTGTTGACTCTCAGGAAAAATGTTCAATATAATATGACTTTAGATCCAACATCACAAATAGGATATCCAAAGCTGCACTAACATCACACGAAACTGAAATTTCTTGCCATCAATTCTTAAGAAAAAGAAAAATTAAAACAAAAGAAACGATCCATCATGGCAGTGTTGTAGATTGGCAACCTCTCCTCGAAACCTGGAGAAGGAATGGAAACGGGCACAATAGGCAAAAAGATACGAAAGAGTATTTTTATAATCCTGAGGAGTCAAGTTTCAAACAGCACTCAAACCTCAATTTCTTTTACTTAAAACAAATAATTTTCATTACAAGGTGATGAAGAATGCTATCAAGAAAAAAGTCTTAATTCTGATCTGATCTGATTTAAATGCAAACTTCTGTGGTGAGGATAGCAATCATAATCACACTATCAAAAAAGCACGTTTAAAGGAAAATAATAGAAACAATCAAACTCAAATATTCCAAGACTGCCAGAAAAAGAAAGTTATACAGACCTAACTCAAAACAGGAGAGATTTAATCATTCCTTATGCAAATCATGAAGAGATACATCATTGGCTGTCACTGAAGCAAAATTCAAGGCAGAGAGTGAGGACCATAAACCATTTATCAAATCCTTTAAGATGCCACAACCGCAGCATTCCAAGAATTTCCCACAACTTTCACGGGTCATAAAATAATTTCACTTCACTCCTTTCTGTTGATATACGAAACTCAGCAAGGGTTTATGACATAAGAAACATGGCTCCTCAGAAACTATAAATATGTTTCGACATGGTCAGATATAGCAACTTACAGATGCATCTTCGAGAGCGGCACTTGGAATGAAGACGACGGTGTCATAACCCCTCTAATTACGATGGCTCAGTCAAATAGCTTTCATATTTATAGCCCTGAGGGTAGAAGAAACCAGTTTTTCATGTGAGTTGTGCCTCTTAATCAACTCAAAAAAATTACATGGACCATAATGGAACTCCTGATTAGGATAGCCTTGAAATCGAGTAAAATAGACTTATCGCAGAGGCTTCTGGGACTTTAAAGTCGATCAAATCAATGACTTCCTAAAACTTTTGATGTCAAGGCTGAACCACTCCAGGAACTAAACAGATGGGAAAATTTAGAAATAATATAGGTACGTCACCGATCCATCGAAGTTCCCCAATCATTCAGAGTTTGGAGAGAAATGTTTCAAAAATTTATACTCACAGTCATTGGTTTCCCTTTATCCCAGCATCTTACCAGAGCTACAAAAGACCATGCATTCATTTTACTTACAAATAGAAGACCATATGGGCACCTGCCATCAGGGATTATGACATGAAATGATGACAATTAAGTTGTAAGTATTTGCCATTGTGATAAAGGAGGCAATAGATGAAATAGTACAGAATCACGAGGGATATATTGCACATCACTAAGCTCCTTAAGAATTGTGTTGAAAATAGCAAGAAACTGAGCCAACTAAGTCCTACACATAGAAAAAAAAGTAATAAAAAAATTAAACAAAAAATCTTTGATTGGTTTAACAGCTAAATTTGTCGAGACAACTCACTGCCAGTGTAATTTCTAAAGCTAAAATCTAAGATGATCAAAAACAACTACAAGAAAAAAAATCTGCCAAAGAAAGCAAAAGCTCAAATGGAGGTCTATCATACCTAAACTTAAACCAAAAGAAAAGAAAGGGCAACAGATCACAATTATATCGAACTAAGAAGCAATCAAATGAAGATGTTGCTTCAGCTCTGGCAACCATTTCACTGAAGCACTCATGGCATTTCATTCCGATTCAAATGGAGTGGCTGCTGGGGATATGAGCATTAAATAAATTATGAAAAAGACTCAATCACCTAAGTCATGTCATCTGCACCTCACAGAAATGAAAAGACAGTGAATGGACACAAACACTTACACTAAACGCAACTGCAAACAGCTGGAAACAAGCTTGCCCTCTTCTGTTAAGAAATGTTACTTACCAAACACACCACTGACAAAATTCAAAATACCTGTATGACTAAATTTTAAGATTCTCTGGAGAATAAGCTGTATATACTAGCTTAAAGGCACCACACACATTGATACAAGTGTACATGGTGTTGGAAATTCTCCAACCACAAAACTAGAGTCCTTAGCTGATAGTTGTTAATCATGTGATACGTACCATGTAAGCCAGGTGTTTGGTCTTATGGACATGATACGTACCAAAACATTCTGGAGCATGGTATTGAGCAAAGCTCGTAAGGAAATCTATACTGAAATCAATTTTGCACTGATGCTGAGTACTTACGGACTTCAATAAGCACAACAGTATCCTAATATCACTGTTTCTGGAAACAGTGAAGAGACTTTGATGAATTTTTTGCCAATTTGGTATGTAATTCAAGAAGAATACAGCAAAGAAAATAAATTCCAATGGATATTATATAAAAACTTTGGACAAAATATGGAGATTTGGAACTTTTAAAACCAGCATGAACAGATCAGAAAGATAACTGATGGACGTGTAGAACTTGAAGCATTGGCAAATACTGCATTCAAAAACAAGAGAAAAATAAAGAGAAAAGTATTCTTGTTCATCAAACTGAATGGAATTATTTTTCATCTGCTCACCGAACTGGATAAACCAGAAGTTTCAATCAAAATAGTAAGTTAGAGAGATTTCCCACAACATTCTTTCATCTCACCATGCACAGAATCTTTTAAACTTCTAAGAACGGAATGAAAATCTTATTCCATAATGCAATAAGGAAGCTGAGCCTATGAATGTGAAATGGTGCAATCAATAAGAAGCACACAGGAGAGAGAATAGAATGTTGGTTCCACTCGACAGCATACATTTCTCAGCACACAGCACATAATTGAGGCTTTGTCGCTTTAAACAAAGTTTAAATAAAGGTAAACATAAAAAACAATTTTTTTGTGCATTGTATTGGATATTGAATATTAAATACGAAACAACACTCTTAAAATAGCTGCATACAAAACGAATATTAGCCTCAAAAAAATATTCCAACAGCAGAATACAAAATATTTTCATATTTTATAATTAAGAATTAATTTGAGTCAAATCTATTAGAGGATGAGGATAGAGATGGATAATTTTGCAGAGCCTCAGTTTATGTGTTGAAGTGCAGAACTATCAAAATTAGAAACATGGCACATGATAATTTGAAAAATTAAATTTCATCGCTTAGAAGTGTTCTTTCAGCATTCATATGCAAAAATAGTGTAATTTCTCAAATTGATCAATGGTGTATTACGTTAATCATTTCAAATGCCATGGTTCGAAACGTCATCTAAAGTATTTCATGTCGCGAGTATAAGATAATGTACTTACCGTTGATGATAAGATTTCATGGGGACAGCAGGCCAGAAGAAAACTCTTGCACACTTTCGAATCTGTGAATTTGACCTGGTATTTGCTGTTTTCGCCTGAAAAGTAGGATTCACAAATCTCTATTAGTGTGCAGCTCCACTAACAGGACCAAATTAAAACGCACCACCGAATGTACAAATTTGTATTTTACTGTTTAGCAACTGTGCATAATAAACTATATAAAACATCTAATTGTAGATAATATTTGCAAAATGACACAGGACAACACAGTTGCGGTACAATTTCTCACATTTGAAAACAAACGAACAAAGAACATGAAATTTGAGGCAAGATGCAGCAGCATGGGAAAAATAAACTAGATCGACACGCAGAACACAAGGAGCAAATACACCTTAGACCAGGAAATTTAGGGTGTTACTGAGGTGAAAAGCTGAATTCAATGGACTTATCCGCCGGTACCCCAAATAAATCCTGATCCGACCGACAACGATAGAGACAAAGGAAATCAATCAAAGTATGTAGTTTTGTTAGCCAGACAAGCAAAGTTCCAGATTCTAATTTTTTCTTTTCAGGACACACAATAACCTGCACAAATGACGGTCCGATCAGTGCGTAGCCTACAGATATCCAACGCGGTGGCCAAATAGTCGACATGATACAGAAACCGGTGTAACTTACCATTTCTACCAGTGCCCATTAACTGGTCCAACATTGCCTTCATCTGATCGTGGGCCGTCATTTTGGCTGAAGTGAAACGTCTCTTGCGAAAACGTCCTCAACACCAGCCACAACACAGAAAAGATGGCGGTCCCGGGAAGTTGTGAAGAGTGAAAAGAAGGGATAAACAGGAAACTGTAAAAAGAAAACAGGAAGAAGTCAAATCGGCGCTCGCAACCTCGCAACGCAAGTACGCTTCGCTCATGCCTCACTCTGTTACACAAAAGTATTATAACTGACAGATTATAATTTATTCTTATCTCTAGAATAATCAGGGATGGTCTGCTGTGAACCATTGAGAAAATGCGTTCCATGTGCACTTTTGTCCCAATGGTTATTTTCTTTCTTCTGTCCGCTCTCGGGATTGGACCGGATTGGACTCGACGCAGTTGTTTACAAATGGCTTCCATGTGATCAAATCAGAAGTCTTGTGGTCTTATTCAAGCAGTCTAAAATGTCAGCTGTGGAAGAAATTGTTATTGACAATGCTTTGTTGCAAAAGAGTTTAAATGGTCTCCAAAGTGAAGACAAAAGAAAAAGGAAATCAGCACTTGATGACCTTCGCAAACTATTATTTTGCAGTTTAAACAGCGGTCCGGTATTGTTTGATGATAATGACAATGTTTTTAAAGCAATTGTCAGGAGCTTTGCTGATCAGTCTGAGGCGTGCAGGGAATCAGCAGTAATCCTATTGCGAGACCTGCTGACAAGAGATACTACCCTGCAGTTAAAACTTTCAGTAATCGTACCGGTACTTTCGCGAAGGTTAGGTGCTTTAGAGATGGTTGAAACATCGGAAGAAGTTCGCTGTTCACTGGTAGAACTGCTACATGCTGTATTGAAGAGAGCGCAGAAGGACATTTTTCCATACTTTAATGACATTGTTCAGATTTTAATGAAAAGCATTGTTGATCCGTATCCCAAAATCAAAAGGGAAAGTTGTGAATGTGTATCTGCTCTAGCGTTTGCTATTCCAGAGAATTTCCATATGCAATCTGAATCTCTTGTTAAACCACTTATTCAGATTTTGACACACCAGCAGTATCGTGTCAGGGTCTCTGCTATCTTTGCAATCGGTATGTTGTTACATTACTAATTTGTTCGCTTTTATTATTCAATGTCATAGAGTTCATTTTTTAATGTTAATAAATATAATTATTTGCAGGTATTGTCATTCAATATGGCAACAGTAAATCAATAAAAGATGTTTCGGGTCCTCTTGCTGAGAGGCTGTTTGACCAGGCACCACAAGTTAGAGAGGCAGTGACACAAATTGTAGGGGATTGGTTGATTAATATGCCAGACCGATATTCATATTTCCACATTATGATACCTCTCATACTGACTAGGTACTTTTTGTTATCAAAGCATTAGTTATAATTGCATGCTGTCATAAAATAACTGTCTATTTTTTTACTGTCAAATATTTTTTCCAGTTTAAATGACCCATCACCGGGCATTCAATTGAAAGCATGGGAGTTGTGGAACCAAGCTGGGGAGCAATGGAAAAATGAAAATGAGGATGACATCAAAGATAAAATCGACTTTCTTGATTCTGTGCCTACTCATTATCCAGCTGATAGTAAGAAGAAGAAAACTCTAATATACTCTATATCTGAAATACTGTATTCAATGTGCTTTATAAAGTAGCTGAAAAACATCTCATGTACTCATCTTTTCCTTTTTTCAGTTATGCATGATCATTTCCGTTCTTTTTCTTTTCTTTGCAGTGAAAAGACCTAACATAGGCTGTCGCACTCTAATCAAACGAAATCTTCATAAAATAGCTCCTGCACTTGTGCGTGAGCTAGAGGATTGGCTTGTTGATGTGCGCATTAAAGCATCACAACTTCTGTGTGTGATCATTTTAAATGCTGAAGCTGACTTGCACCAGTATTTGGAGCAGATTCTTTTAGGAATGTACAGAGCTTGCAATGACGAAGATCCCAGAGTTGTAAATAATGTATGTACTAACAAATAGTTACTTGCATGTTTTCTATTTTTTACCATTACTATAAGTGAAAGGTTCATTAAATGAGAATCATATTTCATTTCATCAAATACTGTCTCTTCTTTCCGTCTAAAAATTTAATATTTTATGTGAATTTTTGTTTATATTTTCCAACCTTTTTTTTTCCTTTTTTATTTCAGATTGAAAGAGCAGCACATCTGATTGGTTTTTTCATACCACCATCCAGTTTTTGGGCCTTGATGCATCCTATCATGGATGATTCATGCCAACAAGGGCATCTCTGTGTTTTATCCTCCATCATGAGTGGCAGTGAATGTAATGAGCTTCAAACATTTTTGACAACCATTTTTAAATTCCTGGAGCAACCTGCCATTAGCCAATCTAGAGAGGTACCTAATTTTTCACATCACACTTTCTTGTGATATCACCTGACATTTTATTCAGTCGATTAACTTTTTGACTCTCCAGGTTCGTTATCAGCTTCAGCTTGTAAAATGTTGCCAGTCTGTGATTGATGTGTGTGGTGCAGGCTGTATCTTAGTAAGTCAACAGTTATTCAACATTCTTGTGACTGTTATGGCACTCACAGTTTCGGATGAAGTTCAAGACCTTGCTGAAGGTATAATTTCTCAAGCTTTTATGAGACATCTTGATTTTTTCAAAGAAGAGAATCTCTCATATATTTTAACTTTTTTTCTTGCAGCCTGTCTTCAAAAATTGAAAGATCTTGAAGATGTGAGTGAAGTGCATGAATTATACAAGAAATTCATGCGACCGTTATTGCAAGATGCAAGTTTTGCTCCTGAATTGTGGACAGTGCATTGTCCAGAGAGGCTTATTTTCCAGACACTTATTATTAGATCAGGTAACCAAATTCAGTTCTCTGCCTTCTTCCTCTCTGAAAAGAAAGAGCGTATTTGTATTCGTTTGTACTTTGTTGTGTATTTTAGCGTTCACACTGTGTGTGTGCAGGTCCAGCATTAAGTGATTGCCTCGATATAATGGTGCCAACATTATCAAAAAGTTTACAACCAGAAAATCAAGATGCTGAGATGAAATTGAAACTAATGACTAGCGTTGCCAAAATTCTTCAAAATACCGATAAAAATCACTGCATCCCAATGGATGTGATGGACCCATTTCTTCTATCACTTGTGGAAGGTATGTAAATCAGTTATTATGATAATAAGTTCATTGAAGACAATCTTGTGAATATAGCTGCTGCACAAAATCTCTCATTTTTTAGCAATTGGTTTTTGAAAGATTCTTATTTTTTATATTTTGGAAAACAAGGATATTGACTTCATTTTTAATTTCTCCTTATAGGTGTAATCATTCCAAACTTGGTTTGGAAGGCAGGGCGCACTGCAGAGGCACTTCGAACTATTACAGTTTCTTGTTTCCTCTCAATTCTTCAAACCCATGGAATCAATAGAGATGAAACTGTTATATTTTTACTTGAGAGCTTGGTGCCTTTGCTCTTAACTCTCATAGAGGATTCATCAAGGAAGACTAGACTCTATTCTTGTCATGCAATGTGCCATATTGTAGATGCAGCCCAGAAAATGTGTAAACTGAATGCAGAGCACATTCATAACATTTATAGAGGTAAGCTTGGATTGGTCTTGACTTGCAATTTTTAAAATAATGGAATTAAAACTATTTATTTACTAACCAATCGTTTGACTGAACTGCAGTGGCCCTGAAACGATTGGATGATGTCGATGATGGTGTGAGAAAATCCTCTGTAGATTTGATTTTCAAGCTGTTCACCAACCTCCCAGCAGATTACAACTTGGAATGTTCATCTGCACATATTGAGGCTCTATATTCTACTCTCCTTATTCACCTTGACGACCCAAATCCTGAATTTGGGAATCTTTTACTTCGTGAGGACAGAATAAAGTTATTAAGATAAGCGTTATTACTAAATTTCAGGTTTTAAGACATGCATTTTATTTCATTTTCCAGGCGTTTTAAAAGAGTTATCTGCCCTTAAACCAGAATACCTTAAACAGAGACTTACGTCTACTCAAAACAATTTCCGCAATCGAGAAGCCTGCAATAACCTGCTCTCCCATGTCACTCATCTGATAACTGGTTCTGAATAATTCATCTACGTTATTAATACTTATTTTGTTAACCATTTTAAAAATTTCTTTCTATGAACTATGCCAATGAATTTAAAATATTAGGAGACAACCAACTGCAACATTTTTGACTTGTTTTATGATAAAATCAAATTTGGAAATAGACTTCTTTTCTTTTCCCTGTATTCTTGTACTGAATCATTTTGGTTTACAGCAAGGCGTTGCACTCAGACGTAGCAAGAAATAATTTCCTAGGATAGTTTAAATGAAACTAGGACCTGAATGAGGTAAAAAAAGATTTATGAGTGATTTATTCTTTATTCAGGCACTGTACACATTTTTTTTTCTCTTTATATTTGGCCCACACGAACCAAGGTATACGAAATAAATGAACAGATTCCAGTTGTTTTCATAATTCCATAGTTTGACTGAATTGCACAAATGATTTGGAGAAAAATGAAACAGTGAATGACCAACTGCTCCAAATTGAATGTATCCGGCTCCAATTATTTTCACTAATTCAAAATCTTCCCTCGGTATCAAAATCTACTAACATACCGGGGCAAAACAATCATTGAACTGCAGCACACATCTGGCAGTGAGATAAAGAAGATAGCTCACTGAGTACAACAGCTCTTCTAGAAGTTAGCATTTCACCACGGATCTCTATTGTTCATGATGGGAATATAATAAATTCACACATATGAAATAAATTAGTCAGGAACTAAAGACCTCAACATCAAGAAACAATCGACAATTTCTCTTATATTTAAAAGGGAGGGAGAGAAGGGATGGTGTTCCACCAATATGAGCACTAATTTGTGACTGATTCTTCAAAACGCTGCAAATTCTGATTTGGTCCCTGATTGAACTTTCTTTACTTCTGGAGTCCAGCAGGCACATTATTCAAACAAATATTTTCATGTCAGTCAAATGCACGCTCATTTTATTACTAGTATTCCAAAAAAGGACAAAAACATAAATTAAAGAGATTACCAGGATATATGCTCAAAGGATGGATGATAATGATAAAACACTTTACGAGAATCAGCAGGAAACAACATTAAAAAAAAAAAACGCAATTAAGAAATTAGATTTGGGTTTCCTGAATTATTTTAACAAACCTACATTCATACTATTGTAGGTCAGAATCAATTAGTTCGTCCAAAGATCACCGGACTTTAGAACGAATTGATTTTAGCAATCATACTTCAACAGCTTTAAACTTAGCCCCAAAAGAAAGCCAAATTTAAAAAAAAGAGCAAAGAGAAGAATAAAGATGCCCAATTTTAACTGCTTGGACATCAAAAACAACTGCCTCAAACAAAGTATTGGAATTGACAAACATGAAGGCACAAAGCAAGCAGAAGAGTTTGATGTGATGTTATGTCATTAAATAGCTTTGAAAATTTTTGTTGAAGTATTAGAAGTACAGAAATAGCATCGGAGAAATGAATATCTGCAATTGAAATGCACCTTCGATGCACGATGTGGTGTTTGTAACAAATAAAATTACTGTTTTCAGGAACATTCCAAGTGAAAATCTGTTCGAAAAAGGTATAAAATATGATGAACAATACAAGCCTCAACTGGAATAATTCATTTTTTTGACCCATCATTACACCATACTGTATCTGAATAACTCATCACAAAACTAAGCTGCATGAAATCCATTTAGATACTTACACTTCATGATGCAAGTGTTTAAGTTTTTAGGAAATATTAATTTATTATTTTTAACTCACATTTTTTTTGCCCTCGTGTGTTGTGTCAACAAACAGCTATTAGATGCACCAACTTCAACTTCTTGGTGATTCATTTAATGATTTCATCATTAACCATGCTATTATAGAATAAAGTTAGTGAGAATTGAGAAAATTGATTCTTTGAAACTTTTAGGCCTCCACCTGAGATGGAGTTTACAGACAAAACATATCACTCCCTGATCACTGATAGTATTATGTCTTTGCTTGGTTACTGAAGTGCTGCATTTTCTTAAAGTCTATCTTTATACAAAAAGAGAGGAAAGAACAAATACACCAATATATGATCAGTTCACAGCCTAGAACACAGGCCTATTTGTTTTACCTTGGTAAAGTGCACATTTCACATGAAGACAAATGTGAAGCATTAATAAACGTACAATGGGGACAGGTCCATTTTGCACCTGCACCAAGTCCTGATCCACTTCCTCCATGAAGATCATGGGAGACTGAACCGGAGGCACTTGACGTTTCAGTTGCAGCAATTAGCTGCTCCACTGTGCCCCATTGTCCCGAATGACGCCATTCTGATGCTTGGTTGCTGTTTCCAATCTTTACGGCTTCCAGCAGAGGACCCATATGCTCCTGCAAAATACATATACTTTCTTACTTCACTGAAAGATAATATGGGCAAAGAATTTCAAGGGTTGCAGTCCTGATTTCTTTGCAATTACATACAGAATTACATGTGGCACAAATTACTTACTCTCAGAGGCAACATATCCATGGCAGCAATATACAACAAAACGTGAAAATCAGACATGGCTAGTAGAAACTGATCATCAGAAAACTGACGCATGTAGCTGCTTAATGTGCCAAAGTCTTGCAGATGGCCTTGTATCATTCTACAAAAAAGGAAAACAAAAGAAAATGAACACCTGCCCAAATTCATCTGAAACCTTACTTGCTTAGGTTTAGTTGGTTTGATAGACATAGAAAAGAATACTGCACTGACCTGTTTTCAACAGGGAACTGTGTGAGAGCTGGATCAACATGAAACTTGTACTGCGCCACTAGAGGTGTGGATGCAGGGACATCTACCAGCAGATACTCAACAGGAAGAGGCCTTGCCAATCGGGGAACTTCATTGCCGTAGTTGTCTTTTTCCTGAAAGAACCAAACACATATATGCACAGAAATCTCAGATATTTCTTCCTCCTATGCTTCAGCTCATATCACAGATGGTACAACACTACACATGGATATGCTTCATTCACCATGATTTTGTGAAATAGTTTTCATTGTATACACTGGTTCAGTGTGAGTATGTGTGATCCTAAGCAGAACAGGGAAGTTCAAAAGACGGGTAAATGACGACCAAAGAGATTTCTTTCAGTGCCTTTTTCAGTACAAGGGAAGTCAGGCACCTCTAAACGGCGCACAGACAACGCACGACAAGGGACGACGCGATCATAACTGTAGGTATAAACCATGGCATATCGTACAGAATTCTTTATCGGGTCTATCCGTCGCTGTTGCGAATGTCCACACCGACACCGTCCGCGCGGCGCACGGCGGGGCGGGGAGAGGAGCGCGGAGTGGTTGGTCCGTATCCGAGACACACGCACCCGCCGGCGGTCCCTGCATCAACATCGACATCGAAAAGTCGAAGGAGGCAGGAAGCGGAGTTGGATTGTGCTTTGCTGTGGAGGAGAGCTTTCAGTGCAGTGCTGTGCAGTGCTGCTCTCATTCCATTCGCTTGGGTGTTGTCTGTGGGTGTGAGCTCGCTGTTCAATCCCATAGCTTCTGTTCATCGTATCTTGTCACTTGCGCCGAAGCCGAAAAGCTCGTTAATGTCACCAAATACAGCCAGAGAAGAAGCAGATAAATGCGGGATTTGGAGCGCAAGTGATGCGAGCCGGTGTCATCAAAACACCAAGGTGGTTGATAATTCCACAGGTTGAAATTTTGAGTTCACTGGAACACAGCTTCATTGTTGGAGCTGAAGAGATTACAGGCATCTACAACTGTTATCTGTGACAGAACCGCGACTTCAGTGACAGAGTTGCACGTGCTTCACATCCTTTAAGCTATCTAAACATAAGGGAATAAAACGCTCAATTTTTGAAGTTTCCCATGGATTGAGGTGGAAAGTAAGGAAAAGACAAAAACAGGCGTGGAATTTTAGTTACTATCCAGATAAAAAGAATTCAGCAGTCCCTCATTGACAATAACCTCCATATCCAGTAGAGCCAGTAGGCCAGCCAGATTGGTGTTTCATATAGATATTTATAACTTAACAAAATTTCGAAGATCCGTTCACCTTAATTCAGAAGTGCAAGTTGGGAATTAATGTCAGTTCGAAACCATCAAAAGTTAGGTTATGTCATTCATGTATGTTTCCATCTGTTTACAGCCAAAGTATGTGCTGGCATCGGCGAAGGAAAAGGGGGGGGGGGCACGACAGAAACAATATTTAAAGCAAAGCTATAACAATATTCAATAATCTCTTGTTACAGATGACCAATTACAACAACTTTTCTGACGTAGAGGAACTGATACTATGTGGCCATTGTGGTAGAACCTTCAACGACTCTAATCTATTGCCCAAAGACTTGGCGTGCAAGCATACTTTTTGCTTGGAATGCATCCAGACTGGTTTAGGAAAAGCCAGTAAGGGATCTGCATCAAGACTGGGAGAGCTTTATTGTGAATTATGCTGGAAGCTCACAGAGCTCACAGATAAGGGTCCCGAAGCACTTGAAACTAATAGTCCTAGGCTCAATTTGGTGCGATTGTGCATGACATTGAAACACGAAAGCCCCTCGATAACAAATGGATGTGACGCTACAGCTGAAAAACCACCTTTAGATGACAACTCGGTATGTAGAGGAAACGATTGTATAAATTGAGAAAATTAAGAAACTATTTAATGATGCCACCTTTGTGACAGATAAGCTCCTTCGAATCATGTGGAGCTCATGGCGCACCTTTGGGCCTATGGTGCACTGACTGTAAGACATCTATTTGTGATGAATGTCAGATTCGTTTACACTCCGAACCACAGCTCCACAGAGTGTGGCCACTACAGCAAGCAAGAGATCAATTGGTGAAAGAGGTATGTCCTATGTGCCATGAAAAAAAAACACAACAGTATCTCATGAAAATAACAGTGCATACAAAAAATAGAAAATATTAACCCCATGAAATTATTTGTTTACTGCAGGCTTATGCGGAATTGTCATGTCTGTCTCACCTGGATGAAAATGTACGTCAGCTCGCGAAACGCCAACGCCAATTTCTTATATTAATTCGGGATGCTTGCACTGCACTAATGAAGGAAGTGCAGTCCAGTTTGGACAGTGACTGGAATGTTGATCCAACGCTTGAGATTCGAGAAGGATTAACTCAAATACAACTTGCCTTGATGGATGCTAAGAGTCCCAAAGAAGTTCATGAACTTTTCCCAGCACTAGTTATGAAGAAACAAGACCTTCAGGTACAACAATTGCCATTACAAATTTCTTGATTACATCAAAATTAGCCACACAGTCATTACTATTGTTCCCTTTTCAGGCTAAATGTCAAGAAATGATAATACAATGTCAGCTAAATGATCTTATTGGTCACTCTGGTGATGTATTTAATTTTAATGGTCTCCAAAAAGCTGTTGCAAGCATTCTATCAAACAAAAATGATATTAAGCCCATATCTTTGCAACAACCAGTTCAAGATCCTATTTTGTTTTTGACAAATTACTGTATGTCTCAGTTGTTCTCACGTGGTGAGAGTTTTCTACTGAGCCACAACATGCAGAGCCAACCACCCATCGGGCCACCTGATGTTTTAACTAATTCCATACCAGCAGTGATACCAACATCGCCTCAACATGTTCCTCTAAGTGAACCTTCAGATATTTTCGCCCCTTCGATTGACATAAATCGTCATCAAATAGAATATTGTCCACCTCAGGGTAATATTGTCCAGATGCCTGTTCAACCGCCTGCGCAGGTACCAATACAACCACCAACCCAACCGCCTATGCAGCCACCAATGCAAGCACCCATTCAATCGCCAGTGCAACTGCCATTGCAAACATCAGCGCAGCCACCAGAGCTATGTCCAATACAGGAGCCGGATCACGCTGCTCTGTTAGCACATCCTTTGGAAGAGGAAAACGTTTTATCCCCTCCACCTTCTCCACCACCCCGCTTTTCCCCTCCTAATCAAGCTACTACTGCACAGATAGTGCAGATGCAATCAACAGTTGTGTCTGAACTGCCACAACCTCCAGCGCCAATCATACATCCGCCAGTGAGACCTGTGCCTGCTCGATCTCCAGCTAATGTTTTGCCCCGCTACTTCTTCAACATCGAGATAAACGGAGTAGCAAAAGGAAAAATAGTAATCGAGACACGCCCAGATGTTGCACCCAAAATGTGCAGAAATTTTGATAGGCTAACAACTGCTGACAGAAAAGCATCATTCAAACCCTATAAGGGTTGTAATTTCTTTCAATGCTGGAAAAATGAATCGGTATGATGTGAACTGAAATCAATCTAAATTGAAATTCAATGTTAGTAGTTAACTAATGATGAGTTCATTTACTTTCAGGTTATCACTGGTGACAACGAATATAACACGGGACGTGGAGGGAAATCAATTTATGACGACGGATACTTTAACCCTGATGAAACAAGGCTTCCGGCGGTTAGAGGAGCTGTTGGTATGCGAAGGCAGCAAAAGAAACATGATTATTTTGGATTGGTTGGATCGCAATTCCGGATCATTTTGCAAGATATTCAAGGTTTCACAGGTATATTTGGACATGTTGTTGAAGGTATTGAACTTGTAGAGGTGATTTCAAATTTTGGGGACCACACAGGCAAGCCTACTAAGACCATAATGATTTCTAAATGTGGCAAACTGTAAAATTCTTGTGAAATTCATGTTTTGAAAACCTGGTTTCAATGAAATTGAGACATAAATTAAATTGGGATTTACTTTAAGCTTTAGTGCTATTAGGGACTGAAGGGAACAGTAATCAGTTAAATTTATCAATAGGGTATTTGTAGCACACTGGCAGTGTTAAGAATGTTGCAGAAGGCCTCTTCTCTTTCTTACAAATCATTTTGTGCTGTCAGTTACGTATTCAGCAAGTATGAGGTTTCATGTTCCTGATCAGTCAAGGTAAAATTATTTTTTGATAGAATTTTATGTCCTGAGTTATGTCCAGGCATGTTGTACTTACATTATTTGCACAAATTTTTGCTAATCAAACCATTCCTTAATTAAAGAGTATTTTTCCATTTAATTGTGATATATTATTAAGAGTTAGAACCTCAACAGTCTTCACTACTACAGCTAAAGCAATCTATGATTTGAATGAATAAGCCATTTAACTCATTGTGGAGACAGAATAAAAAAATCAAACTTTTGAACTAAAATAATATTGTCAGACTGTAATCATCAGAGTAGACTGCATTCCATTTTTTAATGAGGAACTCATAGTATAAGATAATGATTTAATATGAAATAAATCAATATTGAGACTTAAATACCTTGCACAACTTAAAATCTTGAAGTGTACTTGCTCAGATTTCCTCTCAAGAACATGACATCTGTGGACCCACTTTTGACCAGAAAGGCCTAAAGATAGTTTCGGAAAACATGGTCCCACTGAGTTTGATTCAGGTTGATGTTTGAACAAAATGTTTCAAATTTCAAAATTATCAAAACTGCTTGTACTGACAAATGGGGGAAGAGTCATTTACTCATGCAGGAGTCCTCATAACTTAAATTCCAAGATAAAACTTAATCTGTGATTTGTAATTTCCGAAGGTAATTTAAGGGCCTTCCATGTGTGATTTTATTTCCTTTTTTTAAAATGTTATTTTTATTTAGATTATAAGTTTTCCTTTGTATTGCACCCTTATATATGGTGTTATTATTCTTAATGTTTAATTATTACTGTGGTTAATGCATTTACTTGATTATGAATAGGTAGTGAAAACCTAATTCATAATCATCACATATTGATTCGTACAAATATCTCAGATTCTACATCCAAAAGACTTGCAACAAGAAGTAAATTTCAATATCTGAGAGACAATTTTGTGTAAATTCAGGAAAATCAGAAAATAAAACCACATGGCCCCACCGGCAAATATCCTAAGTGTTATTTGAAACCCTTAACTTCTGAACTTCGACGATGAATGGAGAGAAAAGAAGAGTAACAATTGTAGCAAGGAAAAAGTAGATTCAAACCTGAGGGAATGATTTCCCTGATCCATATCGAACTTCAATTTTTTTAAATTTTGTTTTGCTAAAGCTGTAGTCAAATCCATATAATATGAAGTGACTGATTGTGCAGAGCTATGTGGCCTATTAGTTAGAAAGGAAATCAAGTATATTGTGCATGCTCTATCTAATGTTCCTGAGCATCAACTGATTTGAACTGGACCATGTTGTACTGCATGCAGCCATGACAAAGGGCAAACTTTGGTGGAACACTTCTTTAGGAGCAAAATGCAGCCCAACATAAGTGTAGTAATCGCTATAAAACATCTCAGAAAGGAGATGACCCAGCCTAATGATACACGGCTCTGATGAAATTTTGACTCACCTTATAGTACACATCAGGAACATACTGCTTATCACTTGATTCTCGAATACTTCCAAGCTCTGGAGCATCCTTTGTCGGAACCAAACAAGCATCTCGCACAAGAGCCATACACTGGTTTGAGACTTGGTACCCTTCCATGTGAACTTGGTTGGTGGAATCACCTTCAATGGAGAAATCATGATGGTGAGAACCGAGACAGAATGATTTCCAGCTGACCTAAATCACAGTGTATTACCTGTCACACAAACAGTTGCAAATTTGGAACCAAAGTATCCGCTAGGAGAAAAGCGACAAGGATTTGGATGCAGATTTTGGAAGTGACCTGCCATAATGCACTCTTGAGCTGAGAGAAAATGACTTTTAATATTTCGTACATGTTGGACCTGTAATAAAGTCCAAGACAGGTTTAACAGTGGTAATATCACAAAAGCAGTCAAAATAACTTTTTTACATTTGCATACAAAACCATCAAAATTATTTGGATTTAAATTTATTTTTAGATGTTTTGTTTTAACTCACAGTTCCTTTCTGCATATCATCAGCAATTAAATCAGTGAAAATCCATCCAATACGGCGCATTCCTAGTTGTCTAGCAACATCATCCACAAGCTCCTCTTTATCATCAGGTAGGATCAAAGACACTGAATCTCTCGAGCTTTCCTGATAGACAAAATTACAACTAGGAATATTAAAACTACATAAAATATGATTGAAATCCAGCCAAATGTACACAAATTAGTTGTTTTTTTTTTTAAATGGAAATATTTTTCAATTTTGTACCTGTGGAGGCTCATAGATAGCAGAAACGGTTGCTCGGATACCCAGAGGTACATCAGCATGGATCTCATATGTACCATACAGAAAACCAATGCGCTGGTGCCCCGTAACTCGCCAATAATCCAAAAACCGTTCAACTATTTGTGGGTTTTCAAACATCACATTATCAACATGACGATAGACCTTGTGTGAAGAGGGAAGAAAATTTTTAGTTCTGCAGGAACACATAGCAAGATATTTATTAATGACTTTAAACTATCATCAATTACCTGTCGATTGAGAGTCACAGCGTTTGGCTGACATTTTGAGCAAATGCCACGGGGCCATGGTGGATGGTCTTTACAGCCAAGTTTGATTCTGCAGCTTATATCCTCCAACGCCACAAATTTCCCCCTGATAATAAAGACAATTGGGTAACATGACTCGTACTCACATCACCTTGCATACTTCAGCACAACTGTCTCCCTCCACAATCTTCTCTAAATCTCGAGATGAAATGTTAGAAACCCAACTTTAACAGCATCATGAAACAACATCACTAGAACTACGTAATAATAGGTTTGTAAATACCTGTCGACACCAGCAGTTAATTTTCTCAGATATGAGTGGAAAGACATGTGTTTTATATTTTGTTCCTTCAAATAGGCTTCATCGAATGGTTCTAATGGCGAGCAATGCAAGCAGCAGGCATTTGCACCATGACGACATCTGAAACATGACCATGGTTCCATATTTATAGAAAATTTTTAGAGCATCACTCACAAAAATTATAATTATTAGTAAGTTTCTAGTGTTAATGAAGATGCCATACAGGATCTGCAATATGTAGGCCCGCAAAGGACTTTAGTTCCCAAATCATCATATTAACAAAATAACATTTTTTTATGCAATAGAGAAACAAAAATGGCAGACCCGGTGAAAAGGAAACTAAGGGACTAACTCACAGCTTGTCATCACGATCTCTTTTTATCTTCCCATCCATTTTCCAAAGCTGTAAATCCACATCATCTTCCTGAGAACTGGTTGAACTACCACTAGAAGAGCTTGGGGAGGCCTTCCACCGTGATGCTGTAGTTTGACTGCTGCTAGTTGAGGCCTCAGACTTTTCATGCTCTCCTGGATCTCCTATAATTTTGTCAAAACACAGACATTAACTTTGAACTGTAAAACCATTGTAATTTTACATAGCCTTGCCAGATCATCAGTTGGGTAGAAAAATAAATCAGGAGTATTGAAGGTTACACGAGAAGTCAGCAGATCTCCAAAAACGAAAAACAGTTACCTGATGGTGTCATGCTTGAATGAGAGTTCATTCCTGAATCTGTTGGCCACAAAAGAGCACCATTAATAGGTGCTAAATATAAGATATCACCATGATTAAAACCCAAACTTTTAATAGTTTTGCTTCTAGAAGAATTGATTTCATCTTTGTTACCACGTTCTCGGAAGAGAGCAAAACAAAACCCGCTTAACCCAAAGGCATCGCGAACCTAAAACAAAGACGAAGACAGTGCTGAGATCAAACCAAATGACACAATTTTATACTAACTGCAGAACTCAGCAAAAAACATCTACACTGAAAATAATACTGGCAGAAACAACTTTCAAAAAAAGGGTAATCACTCACCTTTTGAAATAATTCCATGGTTGTATCAGATGGATCACATTCAACTCTCCGCATACCCTCAGATGACTGGACACGAAGCAACTGAAACAGATGTCATAATTTCTAAACAAAAACACTGAATAAAACTTGTCAAGAATAAAAACAAATCCAGTTGAAAACATTTTTCTTTACTTTTCTTGCCAATTTTAGATCAGAATAAATCCAAACTCTGTAAAGTGCACACATTTAAAAAATAAAAATAAAAGTACTAAGACATAAGAATGTTGAGAAAATTCATTCATTAAGTATGAGGCTAACAGATATTGGGAGGGAGTTTATACGCAAATGTAGGTACGGAATGACTAGTAAAGAAAGAAATGTGAGCTGTTAATCTTCAATATTTTTATCATTTAAATTCTTAAGCTGACAATGGATCTAAAGAATGTAGAGATCTCGTCAAAGTCAATGTTACCAATAATGGGAGCGGAGGAAATAAGACATGACGCTTCTTTAGAAACTTTATATCGAGATATACCAGGTAGAACAATTTGTTTACCAAAATATCAGAAGAAACTAACATAAAAGTGAGGTTAGAATGCCTAATTTAGCGCATCTAAAGTTGTCAAGCGGCTCTTTAGTTGGCCCAAACAAAAGAAACTTCAGAGAAAAAAATATGAAGTATTTGATATGATGCTTGCTTGTCTATAGAATAGAATTACGAGGTTTGACCAAGGAAAAATAGGGCTATCATCACGAAATTCATTGAGACATGGTGACGAAGCATTTAAATAATACAACTACCGCAACAATTTGATAAAACCCGAAATTTATTCAAGTTGGAGCTTAAATTGAGTAGAGTGTGAATATTTTTTGCGTGCTTCAAACAATGACTTACAACTTTTCTCCTTGACATTCTGAAAGGATCTTTGCAGCCAGCACAGTTCGAATCAGCTGTTACGACAGTTTCGGCTAACGCTATAGTTTTGTTTTCTTCCCGTACAGGAAATGAACAGACGAAAGTCGGTGATAGGAACGGTCGGTAAATTTCTCATAGCACAGTCCCCCCTGCCCTGCCCCGTTGCCGCCAACAGTACGAGAACGACGGAGGTTGGTGATCTGATCTGATCAAAGCGACATGATGCGTGACAAGCTCGCCACAGAGCATGCAACAACCGATATGCTCCGATATAGACGCTGAAATTTATGTCTGTCAGCAGTGTTAATACTATCCACAATAAGAGGTGGTTGACCACGAACTCAAGATCAAATGTACTAGGCAGAATCGGGACGATTCATCGGCTTCGCTGGTAAGTAAATTCAGTTATGAGGAATGTGATCAAATGGATTTTAAATTGTTCATATCAATATAGATAGAAATATGTTTTTAAAATTTCCGCGGTCTGTTTATCGCAGAAGACCATAACAAGATGTTGCAATAATATTTCACGTATATTTCATGATTCTTTTCCGTTTCAAGAGGTAATTCGTAAGCTAATTTCTTTTTGATGCATTTAAAATTTTAAACTTCAAGGCAATCTTCATTATTTTCCAAATTTCATTTCTTTTCACGTGCATTTTGGAATTCTAATGTTTCCTACATTTTGAAGGGGCCCATGTCTCGTGGATTTCGCTGGTCCGGTATTCGTGCAAACATAGCATTCGTAGGCCACTTAATTTATTTGAGGTCAAGAACGATGGTTGGATTGCATTTTCTGAGCAATAGTTTGAACTGAACTGTCGTTTAAATTATATCGATTTCAGGTTTGTCTTAAACGAGCTGAAGTTTTTATTTAGTTGAAATTTTTGAATGAAATTCACAGAATCTTTGCAGAAAATTCAGCCGAGGTATCTTCCTCGTTTCGTTTTGTTCCTCTCTTACTCTCTTTAGTCGGACCGAGGAGCGTAACAATAGCGGGTGGCGGGGCTCTTGAGCACGGATCTGCATGGAGCACAGCCAGACTCATCAAAGTACGGTGGTGGTGGTGGGGGGGGGGGGGGGGGG
>CABIKL010000234.1:0-26639 GCA_902196195.1 Aptinothrips rufus | reverse complement strand
CGGACACTCGGATTCCGATGTTCGTGGGACGGGCAGTGCTTATCTTCAGCTGGGGACCGCTTGATCAGCTGGCGGATATGTCGGCGATAGGTTACTCCACGCTCCGCCACGCCATGTCATGACGTCGCGGGCCCCCCACCACTCTGTGCCCCGCCACTCTCTGCCCCGCCACTCTCTTCCCCGCCACTCTCTGCCCCGCGAGCTACTTGGAGCAGCGGAGAGGAAGGAACAAGGAAGAAGAATGGGTGATGTGATCAGTCTGCGGTGAGGCTGCGCCGCGCGCCGCGGACTCTAGTGGCGTGGCGTGGCGTGGCGTGGCGTGGCGTTACATCGTGTTCCGTCTCGTCTCGCGAGTCGTGCGGCCCGGTGGGCCCGGTCGAGTGTGCACACGTGCGACCTAACCTAGCTCCAGTCCAGCGCCGCCTGTGTCCTGGTCGTCTTCGTGCGTCGCCTCCACGTGGCCAGGCCACACATCATACGCGTCGACGTGTTGGACCAGTGTGCGCTGCAGTGATGTGATCCCTCCGCTCCGATAAAAAATCACTGTCGTCGGCTCGCCGGGCTGGGGTCGATCGGCCTGTGATAGATAACATGGCGGCCCGGGCATGCGGCGGTGTGAGTGGACTGTACTGAGATGGACAGCGATAGCGATGTGCAGTGGGAGCTGCTGCAGAGCCCCGAGGAGCTGTGGCGCCGGGCCGGGGAGTGGTGCGATACCCACCTGCGGCCCTGGGCCGCACCCCCAGCCCCGCCGCGCCCCGCCACCCCCTCGTCCGGAGCAGAAGAGCCGGCTGCCAGGCTGCTCCCCGCCCCGCCCCCCTCCTCGCCCCCCTCCCCGCCCCCCTCCCCGCCCCGCAGCCCCACTCCCCCTCGCCCGCGCGGTCGGCTCGCGAGGCAGCAGGCCAGGGGTGCCGGGGGGCGCTCCCTCTACTTCCAGCTGGGTGTACGAGAAGCTCTGTACGGCAGCGGTGTGCCGGCAGTCAATGAGGAAGTGCTCGAGACTCGGTAAGAAGGCCCCGCCCCGCCCCGCCTCGCCTCGCACACCTTCGCTGTCACATTAGCTTCTGAGCTAGGGTCAGTGTGGGTAATAAATGCAAACTGTACAAACTGAACATCCCTCTGGAGCCATTATTTGAACACGTGACCTCTACATGACGATTTATTTCGTCTCAGAAACTTGTCACGATCTGATACGAGTGGTCACATGCAAGTTTTTGATTCAAATACCGGCTCCAGAGGGGTGTTCAGTTTTTACCATGTACATTTATTGCCCACACTGACCCTATTTAATTCGGTTCGAGCAAAACATGCGACCTTAATTGACCGAGGGCCGAGGGATGAGCGAGCTGTCATCATCTTCCCATCCATTTAGATCACCCTCTAGCAAATTTACACAACTGATCGGGAATATTTTTAACGACTGATTCTTCGTAAATTTAAAATACTTGTAGCTTGCGTATGTGGCATGCAGTAGTATGTTAACGTGTAACTCACAAAATAAATTTGAAGCAGCTTTCTTTGAAATGTAAGGCATTTGTTGCTTTATAGCAATTTTTCAAGGAGTTCTAAAAAGAAATAAAAAAACAGTGTTGTGAGTTCACAAACATTGTCGGAAACTTTTACCTGCAACTTGTTGTTATAAATTGACAACAAAAACTTTTTTTTGCAGTGCAGGTTGCGTTGACTGAATCTGAATGTGAATGTGTGTGTTCTTACAGGCTGGCGGCGGCGCAGGAGGCAGCGGCTCAACACCGAGCAGGCCGTGAGTCTCCGGGGGGCGGCCTCAGCATGGGGGGCCCTCACGGGGGCGGGGGCCACGGCCTCGCCTCCAACGGACCCTCCTCGCTGTTCCTGTTCGGGGATTCCAACCCCATCCGCAAATACACACGCTTCATCATCGAGTGGCCATATCCTTTCCATGCAAATTTTTATTAAAATTTAAAATTAAAAAATGAAGATTTGAGTTTTGCACCTGCATTGTTTCTAGTTTGTAACCATCGGTTTTACTCGAGCGAACACTGGATTGTCTTTTTGTGGATTGGTTTTGTATCTGTTTGACGCCATGCCAGTCGTAATCCTTAACTCTCCACACTCCGTTCGAATATGCCGTGCTCCTCACCATTATCGCCAACTGCGTGGTGCTCGCCTTGGAGGAGCACTTGCCGGAGGGCGACAAGACCATCTTGGCGCAGAGGCTGGTAAGTGTGGACCTTTTACAACTTTATGAACGTCCAAAATCGAGTCAGAAATCAACGATTTCCCAAAAGTGAAGAACAAGAGGAAAAAGACCGTCCTCCATCACGCGATTTAAAACATAGCGGAAACCTCGAGCCTCCTGATCGGCTGAAACCGGTGAAAGTCTTCTGCGTGTTTTGAATCGCGGAATGGCGGACGGCCAGTTTCTTCTTGTTCTTCACTTTAGGGAAATCGTTCAATGATCCAGTCTTAAAAAGATGAACCCGAAAAAGAGGCGTAAGGAAAATGGCGTGAAAAGCCGACTATGTAATTACTAGAGCTGGGCACACGAGTCAAAATCTGGCTCGCGACTGGCTCGCAGCACCCCGCCCTTCGCCCCACACAGGCAGGCAGAGACGAAGCGGGGGAGCTGCGAGCCAGTCGCGAGCCAGAAGTTTGGCTCGTGTGCACAGCTCTAGTAATTACATTAATTTGTCGGGTTTTCTTAATGCTTTACCTGTAAATTCAGAATCCTTTATTGGCTTTTTAACGCCTCTGTTTGTTTTGACAGGAAAAGACGGAGCCGTACTTCCTGGGTATCTTCTGCGTCGAAGCATCCCTCAAAATTTTAGCATTAGGTTTTGTACTCCACCGTGGCTCATACCTTCGTAACGTTTGGAACATAATGGATTTCTTCGTAGTAGTCACAGGGTGAGTACCTTCAGCTTGCAGTTTAATAACATAACTTCGTATTTTAGCTTCTTGCCTAGGCATCATTTCTATATGTGACGGAGATTCAGCGCGGAACGGCTGAGAAGAAAGAGCGACGCGGTTCAAACATGCTCCCGCTGCCGCGCAGTTGTGTCGTCTGCTGTTGTATTACATGACCAACTGCAACCATGTGCTGGCCATGAGTGGCCATGAGTGAAAGATCAAGCATCGCAAAGTCAAATATTGTTTTTGACATGCAAATTTATTTGTTGCAACTGCGTAACTAGATTTAAAGACAGGGTGCGCCAGGTGCGCGCGCTCTTATGACCACGTTTAGAGTGTATCGAAAAGTTGGCAACATTGGTCTATTGTTGTTTTGTTTATGATTTGACCGGATTTGACTGGATTGCATTTAAGAAATATAAAATAGATCACTTGTCGAAGATTTAAAAAGGAAAGGAGCTATGTCATATGTGTTTGAAACTATAGTTATGGCATCGATGTTATTGGAAAGTTATCGACTGTTCATTAACAGACCTCGGTGGCCAGAAGAGACTTAATTAATGATGTAGTTGCCCCTGCCGGGAGCATAATCTAACCTAATGTGAGTAAGCTCTTTCTTATTAAAAAAAAAATTGCAGCCTCTTTCTGTCTTTTGAGTACAGGTTCTGTCCATTGCGAGGCATGACGTTCTTTTGATAAGAACTTCAGATTTAAATTGTCAGTTTAAGTTTTGACTGTACTTGTGCGATCAGGTTCAAGTAGCACGGCCCACTACATAGCCCATCGCACGAATGTCTAGGAATGGTCACACCCCACCGGCAGGAGTCAGCTAGTGCTGATTCTCTTATTTCCGAAAGCCCTAGTCACCTGAGCCTTTTGTGCGCTAGGACATCATATCTGTCAATACGTTACCCTGATCCTTTTCCAAAATTTGGTCAGCTTGCAACAGATTCTCTACAGATGAAATAAAACAGTAAAGAGTTCATTGATTCAGTGCACGGTTCTATATTATGGGCATGTTTCAATATTCTTATAATTAAATAAATTTAATTCGTGCTCTCTCATGTCTCTGTTGCTTTTTGCTCAAATCAAAGCTTTCACCATCCTCTTCCAAATCACCAAAATAATTATGTTTCAGTGATAAACTGTGCATCTTACACTTTAAAATCACAGTCTTTCTTTATTTGCCATCCCCTTTCTTTTTGCGAAGTTGGCTCCCTTAATGTTAGTCTGAGTGCAGTACTTCATTGCATGCTTCATGATGAGAAGAAAATGAACTGCATTTTGAAGCTTTCATACGAATTCCAGAAACCAACTTAAAATATTGTGTTCAGGTCGATGACCATATTCGCAGAATCGAATGTGGATGTCGATCTTCGGATGCTGCGATCATTCCGTGTATTACGTCCATTGAAATTGGTGTCAAGAATTCCAAGTAAGTTGATGGGCAGTGTGGAATTCAATAGACTCCTTATTTTATTATTCCTTGTAGTACATAGAACAGGCTGAGCTCTGATTCTCAATGTGGAAGTTTCTTTTATGAAATGACACAAAGCCAAGAAACATAAGGAAAATGATCTGAATCCTTTTCATTCCTTGCGTATGATAAAAGAGTCAATTATTCATAAACTGGGTGGGGATACAGTAAATATGCTCAGCCTTTGAACTTTACTTATCTTTAGCTTTTCTTACCACAGTGCACTGCCCATCATTATATTGGCTAGTTAAAGTCCTACCCATAGTAGAGGCAAGGGACTCTTCAGTAGTCAAGAGAGTTTAATAGAAATGTTGTTGTGACTTTTTGTTTCATCAAAGTGGTTCAAGCAGGTGTAGCCAGTGTGTTCAGCAATACATCTTTGAAGTAAAGTTATTGTTGTAGACTGTGTGCTGTAGCCTTCAATCATTATATCGGAATCCCTTCTGTGTTTTAGATAGCAAAGAAATGTAAAATTGTTAGCAGAAAAGTTACATGTTGTTCCAGAAGACAGGACACTATTATTATGATAGATGTAGTGAGCTAGAGTTGTATTGAAAAAAATGTCTTAACATTCATCTCTTGTAGGCATTGCAGTTTTGAGGTTTTTGGCACTTTAGGTGCCATCATTACACCAGTGTGTTTTTAACTCAAAATTCATTGTTTTATTACAGCAGTGGTGCACTAGATGATAGAGGAACCAAATGTAGATAGTGTCTCATCTCTATGGTCAATGTTTATGGCACTGTTATAGATTTCCTGATTGAAATAGAGAAGCTAGACATTTTCTCAGAAACTTACAGTAATCCTAAGTGAATAATTTTTTTATTTTATTTTTTATTTTTTTTAGTCTTTGAAGGCTGCAAAAAGTGATTCCATTCTCAGAAATTTGAAGTGTTTCAAAATTCAATGACTTCAAGAGGCATTGCCCCTGTCACATGTAATGTGGCTTGATTTAAGTTGCTAGGTTTATAACTCAAACAGCAATGGAATCAGCTCATTGTAATATTAGATTAGAGTTGGGTATGCAAAGTAAGCTCCATATGTTCACTTTTCTCTCCAATTTCCTAATTATACATTAATTATATGGAATACTTTCCATGTATATACAGTTTTCAAAATAATTTACTAAATTTCTGATTTACACCAAATCTAACTTTTATGACCTACCCAAATATATATTGATCTTTTTGCCAGTTGGATCGGTCCTTAATACTTCAATATGATGTTGACCCCAAATCAGATCCCACAGCAAAGTATTTATGCCCTTATAAAGAGCTTTGCGATCCCATTTCAGTTGTGATGTTGAGTGCCAGCAACTTTGGTTCCGTTTGTAGCATATGCTGACCCATAGGGCGCTCTTGGCTTGTGCCCTGCAGGTTCGTCACACTCTTCACCACCTCAGCTGACCCAGGGATTGATCTCAAGACCTTGAGGGCCATTCGAGTGCTCAGGCCCCTGAAACTAGTGTCGGGAATCCCTAGTGAGTAGTCTAGAGCGCCAGCTTCAGAATAGCCTAGAGCTCTGTTTTCTAGCTAAGACGACACATCCAATCTAGAAGAAGAATTATTTACTTTTCTTGTTGGTTGTCTGTGTCCATTGTGGAGCTAAACTTTAGTTGCTTTAAATGTTTCCATTTCCAATAGCTTTTTGATTTGAGAGGAATAGAACATTTTAGTCGAAGGGAATTTACATGTTTGCACCACTAAATTCGTAAAATTTGTTGTCTTTTTCTTTAATTGACAAGAAAATTTTTACTTTCCTTTTTTAGTCTGCATATGCGGGTGTGTAATCAGAATAGATGAGATGAAATAGACGTAGATTATTTTACTCAGAGTATGCCAATGATTAGAGTCGTCAGTTAGTGAGTTAATTCTTGTCTTGGGAGAACTATTAGCAAAGTTATGGCGTACATTGCAGTTTCATAATTGTTGTTGAAGTATTCTCTTTCGTTAGTCTTGTAAGGAGTTGTTAATATTTTTATTTTGCCTTTCTAATATTTTGATATCTGATGAAAGTTTACATTGTTCCAGAAGACCTTCTAATAGATTAAATTGTGTATTATTCCTTTTTACTAAACAAGTTTACTTTTTCAGGTCTGCAAGTTGTGTTGAAGTCCATCATCAAAGCTATGGCCCCCCTCCTTCAGATTGGATTACTTGTATTATTTGCCATAGTTATCTTTGCTATCATAGGTCTAGAGTTTTACTCTGGGGCCTTGCACAAAACATGCTACAAATTAGAAGACTTAAGTAAGTTATATTTCCTCCTTTGGGATACTTACTCCTAATAATATCTCATTGGTCAGTGGTCTTTGCATCAAATCTAAACTTCTGCATGATTGTAATTGTTTTCTCAAGATGAAATTGACAAGGAGGGGGACGATGAGACGCCATGCAACACAGACAACAAGACTGAGGCGCCGTCGGGTAGTTATGTTTGCAATTTCAATGTGTCAACATGCTTAGAAGAGTGGGAGGGACCCAATTATGGCATCACATCATTCGACAATATAGGATTTGCTATGCTCACTGTTTTCCAATGCATTACAATGGAAGGCTGGACTACTATTTTGTATTGGGTTAGTATTTCAATATTTTATAACATCCCATTTAAAATCGATGTGATTGGGTAGTAATCTCTTATTCCCTTTTTTACAGACAAACGATGCATTAGGCAGCACTTTCAATTGGATTTACTTTGTTCCCCTCATCGTTCTGGGGTCTTTCTTCATGCTCAACTTAGTTCTTGGTGTTCTTAGTGGGTAAGTAAATTACCTGATTATCCTTATAAACCAACATTTCAACAATTTCAAACTGCTGTTTGTGTCCAGATGCAGAAAATAATTCTCTTCTATTATCTAACTAACTAGAGAAAATCTCTTTTCTTGATTAACAAGAAGAACTGTTTCTGTCAGTATTTGGTCTATAGGTGTATGAAATGTGAATTTGTGCTTGTGATTAGAGAAGGATTTGATAAGGCTGAGGATGCACTGACCAGCAAATGCAGGGGATACTAGTCAATCATTTTAAGTTTTCTATGCAGTTTAGAAACTTTTTGAATGAGGAGAAAGGAGATATTTATTTATACTGTACTACTGTACATGATATTAGATCTTAACTTTTTCATCAATACAAGTTTCGATAAGTTGCATAAAATGTCATTTTGATTTTTATATGTGATGTGATTGCGTGTTTGTATCTTTAGGATGGTGTAGCAAAGTTGAGAATTTTCATATTCATGTATGCATTATCTATATATTTACATATACGTATGTACAGGTTGGTCTTTTTTTTAGTGTTAAACCACCGTGTGGTTTGCATTTTCTGAGCTTCTTCCAAGTTCCTCCATGAGTTTTTCTTGAGGGTTAATTCACCCCACCCTTCTAAACAAAGCATGAAATCAAATGCCATGCTTCAATTGGCCATGAGCCAATGAGGCCATTTTAACGTCACCTCCTATGGGGAAATTTAATGGGGGAAGCCCAACTACACAATATTCACATTTCGTGAGTGATGTTGAGTGCTGCCCTGTCATGCAGCGAGTTCTCGAACGAGCGGGCTCGGGTGGAGCGTCGAGCCAAGTACCAGAGTGCGCGCACGAAGAAGTACATAAGTGATGCGCTACGCACCTATCTGCAGTGGATCGAACAAGCAGGTAGTCGGGATAGCGCCAGCAGCTGATGTGGCTTTATCAGGGGCAATAGAGCTGTACTCTTGGAAGTGCTTGTCAACTGTGTACTCTCTCCATACTCTGAGCGTAGCTTTTCGTTATTTATTTGTTGTTTTAAATTAAACATGTGTTTGAGCAGAAGTAAAACAGTTTGATATTGTGTCTCGAAAGGGACATGTCCTTTCTTTAGAAAATTGGTGTTTGACAACGACCTAGGAAGGGAGAAAATATTCCATCTGCTTTAATTATAGTGTCAATCAGAACTGTAATGTTTTAGAATTCAGAGATATAAGATAGTGGGTATTTTGATATAGCATTCTAAGAGTGTTACGTTCAAGTGCTCTCTGATTTCAGCTTCTCACTGTATCCGGCTTCCTAGACAGCTTTTTCTAGGGTCTAGACATAAAAGAGAGACCTATTATGGTATTTTGTACTTTGTCCATTCACTGTAGATAGAGAACTCTCTGCAATGTGGGCCACAACATGGTCGAACACTAACAGAAAAATGAACTGTTGTTGTCTGTGATAGCCATTTTAGGAAACAAAACCATCGCCTAATCGGTGTTGGGTAATCGGCCACGTCTGTACAGAGTGTAGTGTTTAATGAGTTGTGTGCGTAGACCCATATTCCTCTGGTGACATCTAGCATTTGTTTTCTTGCTATTCTCCATTCATCCATCTTATCTCCTTTAGACCCTGCTGCTCCCCCTTGTATGGTGTTGTCACACGGCTAGTCTTAAGCATAACTTATCGGTGACAAAACTGTCCTGCTTATAGTTTTGGCTTGCTTTATTCCCAGTGAATTTGCTAAGGAGAGAGAAAAGGTGGAGAACCGACAGACCTTCCTCAAACTGAGAAGGCATGCCCAGCTTGAGAAAGAGCTCAACGGCTACGTAGACTGGATTTGTAAAGCAGGTAAGTGTGACATGTGCCTTGGGAGCCAAGATTAAGTGCCGGAAGAGCAGCAATTTCTTCCCATCCCTCAATTTCTTGACGTTTTGAGTCTTTTTATTTGTAAGTACTCGTTGGATCTCAGAAGGCTCAAAATAGCCATCTCTGTGATGCAGGAAGACTTTTCAGGCAGTATACTTTGGGGCATTGTAGTTTGAAGGTAATAAATTCTCTTAGCTCATGTAATTTCCTGTCAACTCCATTCTTGTTACTCTTGGATGCTAGCTATTTGTTATGAGTACTTCAACCTTCTGCTTATCATGTATTTTTATAAAATTGTATCTTTTATAGTCCTATAGAGTACCTTTAGATTAAAACTCAGAGAAATGAGTATACCTTAGTTTGATTGTCATTCCCTCTAAGCCCTGCAAGAACATATTTGGCCTGAAGTAAGCAACTAATCTAGCAAACTAGTGTAATTAAACTTCAAGTTCATCTTAATGATTTCACACATAAGATCAGTTGTTTTCTTTCAGTTAGATTTATATCTGAGGTGAAAGAAATGGAATTAAATTGCTTAATATTATTGTTTCTTATTTTTTTGATATGTTTACTATATATTTCATCCTCTTTTGCAGAGGAAGTTATTCTCGCGGAAGAAAGAACTACAGAGGAAGAAAGAATGCACATAATAGAAGGTATGAAATATACAGTTGTCTGTTAAATCTTATCTTACCTACCTCTCTCTTATACTTATTTCTTTCTTTTATTTACATTACAGCTAGAAGAAGAGCTGCTGCTAAGAGAAAGAAACTAAAAAACTTAGGAAAAAGTAAAAGTACAGATACAGAAGAAGAAGCCGAGGAAGAGGAGGATGATGGGGAGGGTGAGTGCGCTGACGATGATATCTCAGGTCTGTCCCTTTACTTTCTTTATCTGTCTGTCTGTCTGTAGACAGCTGAGCGTGCTCTTCATCGTAGGTTCCATTCTTCAGGATATCTAAAATAGAATATAGAATAGATATCTTTGTCTTATTGTACCTTTCATATTGGCACTGCCATGGATTGCTTGTTATCTTGGTTTGGTAAAGAGAAACATTGGCACTTACAGTATCTTTATTCCATGGCTGTGGTTTGAGATAGTTCTTCTTTTTTACTTCTTTTTATTCCCATCAGGATTCTTCATGGTTTAAGTAGGTGTGGTGTTATACCTTTACTTTTATTTTGTAATTCTTGCCTGTTTTCTTTTGAGACTTGGCACTTTGGCAGGAAATTTGGTAGATCGATTTCTTGAAGTATAGAAATAAATTCACAGTCATATTCATCTTAATAAATCCACCAGTTTACTTACTATTTTTATCAATTACTGAAACGCATACTGCTCCAGCTAATACTGCATCCGCATAAAACCAGTTAAATTTTTTTTTTCTTGTTTCAGTGGATAAAAAGGCTCTGAAAGGTATGAAAAGTGAATACGAGAAAGTAACTATCTAATAATTCAATGTGTAGGATTGTTTGTTTTGATTCTAGGCTGCTGTACAAATGCCTGAATTTGAGCCCAGGGACAGTGTCCTATACACTAAAAAATATGTTTTCTTGAGCTGTTGGGAGACGCAATGCTTTTTGTCTTTTTCTTTAAAGGAAATTACTTCAAATAAACGTCAAAATACGAGGGGAAAGAAGCACCTGGGCTATTTGATAGAAGATTAAAAGTAGATGGTTTTTAGAACTTGTAGACTAGTTTTCCAGTGTGAGTGCTCTATGTTGACAGATTAAATCATTTCTTTTAATTTCCCAAATAAACAGTCACTTTTCATTAATTATCATTGTTTCCAAAACGATTACATATTTCAATTAGAGACACTCAAAGTTGCACCTGGGATTAATCTTAAAGCAGATGGACATTTTTATGTCTCTTAAAGTATTGTGATGGAGTTTCCTAGCTGGATATCCGAAGTAGTTTGTAGAAAACCGCTCTGCATTCCTAATTGATGATGTGAATTAGCGTACATGTTAGTGTTCTGTTTAAAAGTTGTGGAAAAATGTAGAGACCTCAGCTAGTAGGATCATTTTAAGAATTTTTAATCTATAAACTTAGTTATTTGATGCTATGCAAATTTAATACAAAAATGTTGTATGCTGAAACTTAAACCCATTGTTTCCTCACTTACACAAGCCAAACATGTAAAAAATCATTCAAATAACAGCAATCATTTTTTGCATCTGTTCTGTTTATTCCATCTTTTCACATCTTTCAGTTCCATTTGCTTCAAAAACTTGACTCAGACTTGAACAGCACAGCAGTCTTAGTGTGTGGTGTAACTCAAATTTGGTAAGGTGAAGTGACTCACGCATTTTGTTATTTTCAGGCTATTCAAGAACCTCATATCTAAAAACTAAAGTGAAAAGCAAAGGTGCATGTGTGGATTTTTGGAGAGCTGAGAAGAGATTTCGGTAAGTCGAGTTCTGTCTGAAGACAAAATGATAAACAACAAACCAATACTACTTATTCATTTCTATGTAATGTAAAATTTAAAAAAAATTTCAGGTTTTGGATTCGACATACAGTGAAAACTCAGGGCTTCTACTGGTTTGTCATTGTGTTGGTGTTTTTCAACACAGTGTGTGTAGCCGTAGAACATTATAATCAACCCGCTTGGCTGACTGATTTTCTCCGTACGTGCTCCTTTATTTCAAACTTATCATATTTCTGTTCTACTCATACTATCTTCTTCTCATTCTTTCTCTCTCTTTGTTACAGAGTATGCTGAGTGGGGTTTCTTAGGACTTTTTATGTTGGAAATGTTCATCAAGATGTATGCGTTGGGGCCACGTATATATTTTGAATCGGCCTTCAACCGTTTTGACTGTGTAGTTATCAGTGGATCTATATTTGAAGTAATTTGGCAAGCTCTCAAATCTGGATCATTTGGGCTGTCAGTTCTCAGGGCGCTCAGACTGCTAAGGATATTCAAAGTTACAAAGTAAGTAAGCAGTCACTTGAGCAATCTAGTAGTGATTTGTGCAAAGTTATTGGAGTCAGAAAGACAAGCTTACGGCATTAAAGTACTTAAGAGCAGGTGTGTAAGATTGGTACCAGTATATCTTGTCCTATCCTGGTTCACCTTTTCTTAAATACTCGGATATGCATTTTTGATGGGCGAAATGAAGTTTATTTATAATTTGTGAATGTGAAGATTCAAGATCAAGATTACTGAAGTAGAGAAGACTCTTCTGCAGTTTTCAGAATTATACCGTCATAATTTACAGTGAGGTGTCATTTCATCTAGATATTTTCTAATGGAACATTTAAATTAAATTTTTATAAAGCTTTAGTGATATGTGGAGAGTTGGTGGTAGTAATCACAGTTTTATGAGAATCATTTGGTTCAGTGTATTAATCTGACTTTCAATTTTCATTTCATTACTCTCAAAATAATACAAGGTTATTAAATAACATGTGGCTGATCGAAGCGATTTGAGTTTCTTCATTCTTTCTAAACTTCTGATCGTCAAATTTGTAACTTGTGCTTGATAGCTTGTTAGGATATAAATGGAGCTTGCTTGAAAAATGTCAGTCACATTAACAGGCTTAGACATTTGAACTACTATTTGTCCATGAAGCTAACTAGAATGCTCGTAATGTTCTGTCATCTTCAAATGGCTGGTACAGTCATTGTATCCAAGTGTGAAAAAGATAATGTGAAAATCATGCAATGAATTGCATTGTCACTTTGGTTTGCGCATAGAGGTATTTGGAGGACAGCAAAGAGCCAAAATATGTTTTAAACATTATCCAAACACATTTCTCTCTCTCTCTTTTTTTTTTAAAAAAAGTAAGCTCTCACATTTGATTTGTTGGCATTATCTTTTTCCACTCAGTATTAGTTTTGCCATACTAGAATTAAATTGATCGTTAGCTTCCAATGGAAGTTATTCCAGTTCATTATCTGACCTAAGCTCTTTTTCCCACAGATATTGGTCATCCTTACGAAATCTGGTCATATCACTGCTCAATTCAATGCGATCCATCATTTCGCTGCTGTTCCTACTCTTTCTTTTCATTCTCATCTTTGCGCTGCTGGGTATGCAGTTATTTGGTGGCCAATTCAACTTTCCAGATGGAACTCCCGCCACAAATTTCAATACATTCCCAATTGCACTTCTCACCGTCTTCCAAGTATGTATTTTTGTCTCAGTCAATCTTACTTTCTTATTTACTTTCATCTTACAAGACTTTTTATGGTGTGCTGTAGATTCTGACTGGAGAGGACTGGAATGAGGTGATGTACCAGGGCATCCAGTCACAGGGTGGACCTCAGAGGGGCATGGTCTATTCCCTGTATTTCATTGTGCTCGTACTCTTTGGTAACTACACACTCTTGAATGTCTTCCTTGCTATTGCTGTTGATAATCTCGCAAATGCACAAGAACTAACAGCAGCGGAGGAGGAGCAAGAAGAGGAAGATAAGGAGGTAAGTGAGTGGTATTACCATCTCATCAGAGTTTAAAAATTTTCAAATTAGTCTGAATGTTGTCGTTGATTTTCAGCACTTAACATTTTCTTTTGTACTAACTTTTTTAGAAGCAACAAATGGAGCTCGAAAAGGAGATGGAGGCGCTTCAAGGTCCTGATGGTCCAAAGCTCGATATCACCTCTGCTTCACCTTCTCACACTCAGTAAGTATTAGATCACTATTTCAAAGGAAGCGTACTACACATCTTTTCGTTTTATGTCTTTTTCAACGGATTGATTTTGATAGTTTCACTATTTGCTTCCTAGTGTGAATTAAATTTTGTCATCCTAATATAACATATTATAACTTATTCCTCTCTTCCTGTTGCTGTGGGTTCTAACAAAACAATCAATCATGACAGTTGCAGAGTAATACACAATGTGAGTGGAATAAAATTAAATCAACAGATTAAATATGAAATATTTTTCTTTCAGCGGAAAGAGAGGTAAAAAACATGATGATGACAAAAAGGTTGAAGAGGAAGAAATTATTGGACCGAAACCAATGTTACCATACTCATCAATGTTTATTCTGTCCCCAACGAACTCGTAAGTGTAAACAATATAACACTTTCATACATCCTATTTCACATGCATTTATTTTCAGATCAGTTGCTCTGCATTGTTGGAAGAAAACTTTCCATTTTAACATTTCACTAACAACTGTTTCTGTAATTACTTTTTTTTTTTTTTCATTCATTTCTGAAATAAGACTTCGAAGAGCTGCGCACTGGGTAGTCAACCTTAGATACTTCGACTTCTTCATCATGGTTGTCATCAGTTTGAGTAGCATAACACTTGCAGCAGAAGACCCTGTTGTTGAAGAATCAGTGAGAAATGATGTCCTTGATATTTTTGATCATGTTTTCACCGGAGTTTTTGCTATTGAGATGATACTTAAGGTAACAATTTTGTTTTTTAACTATTCAGTTTTTAAAAATATATTCATATAAAACTTATCTTTGTTATTATATTTGAACAGATTCTTGATTTGGGTGTAATTTTGCATCCTGGTTCTTACTTACGAGAGTTCTGGAACATCATGGATGCTGTGGTTGTTATTTGTGCAGGTGTTTCAATAGGATTTGATCTTACGTAAGTAGTAGTGTGTGCTTCACACTTAAAATACAGGTATTGCAGAGCATTACCTGGATTGTGAGCTCTGCTTCGGAGCTTCATTTGTATTTTATTTCATCGTACTTCCTTTCTCCTTGCAGAGGAACTTCTGGAGGTCAGAATCTGTCAACAATCAAATCTTTAAGAGTTTTAAGAGTTCTTAGACCTCTGAAAACCATCAAGAGAGTTCCAAAATTGAAAGCTGTATTTGATTGTGTTGTAAATTCTTTAAAAAATGTGATCAACATTCTTATTGTGTACATACTCTTCCAATTTATTTTTGCTGTCATTGCTGTCCAACTATTCAATGGAAAGTTCTTTTATTGCTCTGATGAGAGCAAATTTACCAGTGCAGAATGCAAGTAAGTAGTTTATGCTCCTGAGTTAATTTTACAGCTTATGTGTTAATAGATTCTTCTATTATCGTGGGTTTTCTTCGTTTTCAGGGGCTATTTTTTCGTGTATGACAGTAATGATCAGCTGCCACGAGCAGAAAAGAGAACATGGCAGCAGCAGTCATTTCATTATGACAATGTAATGGCGGCCATGCTCACACTATTTGCAGTCCAAACAGGAGAAGGCTGGCCTCAGTGAGTTCTAATTTCTGTACCGTGAAGTTCTCTCTTTAAAGACTGTCAATCTGTCACCACAGTAATTGTCTCTTTTGTCTGTTCACTTCTAGGGTCTTACAAAACTCAATGGCTGCCACATATGAAAATACCGGACCCATTCAAAACTTTCGCATTGAGATGTCTATTTTCTACATAGTGTATTTCATTGTCTTTCCATTCTTCTTTGTGAACATTTTCGTTGCGTTGATTATTATTACATTTCAAGAACAAGGAGAAGCAGAATTGCAAGATGGAGAAATTGATAAGAATCAGGTATGTTTTTGTTCACTGATTTACATTCATTTACTTACATTTGCTCTGAACCTAACATGGGTTTTTACTATATATTTTGCAGAAGTCCTGCATTGACTTCACAATCCAAGCTCGACCTTTAGAAAGATACATGCCTAAAGAACGGAATAGTGTCAAATACAAGATCTGGAGAATAGTTGTTTCAACACCCTTCGAGTATTTCATTATGATTTTAATTGTCTGCAATACTCTGCTACTGATGATGAAGGTACGTCTCTTGGTATATTATTATTATTTTTTGATCTCACTATTTTATTTGTGTTCAGATATTTCTGTGAGGCAAATGCTGTAAAGCAGAAATAGGGGATCATTAAATTTGCTCAAGGAATTAATGCAAATAGTACTCTTGGAAATTATTTCTTACTGAGGACCTCTGTCCGTTCAAAGTTGATTCAAGTATTTGGGTATTTTAATTTATGATTGCATAGTCAAGAAGGCATTATTTTTTAACGTTCTTGTACTGCAATTGCATCACATATTTACCTCATGTAGGAACTTTCATATAGTACAAAACAAATTCATACTTTTCTTGGTGATAACATTTACAAAATTTTGACCACTTGTCTATTTAATTTAACTTGATGATGCTATTGGGCTTAAATTCATAGCCAAAGCCAACTACCTCACGTACTCATGAGTTCTGTACTATAGAAATGCTTCCCAATTGTACTTTAAGGTGTTAGTAAAGATTTGCTCATAAGTGGTAGTCCAGAAGACTTGGTGTCCTTTATGTTTCCATGTAATGTAGCGGGTGTGTCCTACATTGACGTATCGCGGAGTCAGCTTTAAATACCATAAAAAATATGTTAAGAAAAAGCATCCTGCTAGCTTTCGTGGAAACTGCATTATTAGTTTCCTTGCTGTTCTAAAGACTTCTCCAGTATTATCATCAGATGTATCGGATACATTTTCACATGGATCAACAGTCAATTAAAGGCGTGGAGTTTTCTCAATGGATAAAACACAGCGCGACCCGACCCAACCCGTCATATTCATGGCTAATTAGCACCCAATTTAGCTTATATTGCCCACTTTGTTTTGTATGTCTTTGTTCAGATTTTGTTTGTATGAGATGTATTATCTTTCTCCTCATTCTGTCACTGTCTTGCACGTTCCTTCAATCCCTCTATCATCTTCTTTCTCTCTCTTGTCTCCTAATCTTTTTATTACTTCTTTTTGTGTGTCTCTCTGTCTTGCTTTTTCTTCTTGTTTCAGTTGTTACACCTGTCTCAGATGTTTGAATGTATTTTCTGTTCTGGACTATGGTGCATGTGTTCCTTTATCAGCAGATTTGTCTTTACTTCAATTTTTTTTTGTGTGTGGTTGTGTTATTTTGTTTCAGTGATCATGTTTGCGCTATGTGTGATTTATGTTTGCTTGTGTTACTACAAAATCTTAAGGCATGTTGAAGCTACGGGAATGAATTTGGAGATGTCGTCTTCCTCTTTTAGATGTTGAAAGAGACCATTCAGCATGTGTTTTTGTGCATATGATGTTGACATATATTGCATGCTCTTACGAAGAAAAGTGTATCTTAGAGTTGCTATTTCATAATTCTTAATTCAGTTAAACACATTGGTAATATATCACGTTAACTGCCTATCTCCTCTGATTCTGATGATAAATGATTGACTTTTTGTGTGATTGGACCATCTTGCCTCTTTTCACAACACAATGAGTGCTCTTTTAAAAGCACTGGGATGTTCAAACTTTTAACCCTTCAGTTATCAATCACAAAAAAGATGAACGCTACTTCCAGGTTCACAAAGTTCGGATATTGTTACCTTATGTCCATTTTCACATCATTGCAAGTAATTTTCAATTTCATGTTGTGCCATAAGTACGCATAATTAACAGAGATCATTTCCACTTGCTTTCCAACAACTTCTGAAACTTCAGTATTTCTTATCTTCTCACTTGATCAATTTTTTAGTGAAGATGATGAAGCTATGACCTTTGAATTTCATCAGCATTTTGAATTTGGGCTTCTAAATCCAAATAAACCATAAAAGCTTTGAAGCATAAGCAGGATCCAAACTATAGTTGTCTGACAGACGATTGTTTTTATGTTATAGTTCCACTGTTTTCTCTTCTTGAGCTATATTATGGAGTAGTGTAAGAACCACGTGCTTGAGTGAATCTTTTCTTCAAGGCCTCTCATAAATCCTTTTAAGTTGTTTCCCACAGAAAATATCAGATCTTCTGTGATGTCCATTCCGATATTTGTTTTTTAATCTGATGATGATGATCTGATCTTAATGTTTACTGCCCTCTAGAATTTTGTTTGTTTGAAATATGTGGAATGTTTTCCCTTGTTTTCAACGGCTAAAAAGTGTAAACACACCATAAGAGTCAAGGCTAAAACAAAACAAAAAGTATATCTAAATCTAAAAAAAAAAAAAAAGTTATTAATGTGCCTGCAGTTACTTTTCCTCAAACTTTTTAAATTTAAAACTTGAAATTCATGAAATGTCTGAATTCTCAAACATAGTCCTTGTGTAAATATTTCCAACTCATGTTTCATGATTCTGTGTTAAGGTAGTCGCAGACGTGTTAGGCAGTGTTTCTAAGACACTTTGGCCCACATTTTGTGGCTATGACAAACATGCAGATTTCTTTGACAGGTCTATAAGCATGCTGCATGTTGAGCCTGTGCATGTTAGCTGGTGTCGAGAGCTTTGGCCACCAAGGCTTGACAACTCATGTCGTTAAATGTTTGACTTTTGACTTGTTCTCTTGTTTATGGCTGTCTTATTGTTTCCAAGCTCAATTGCTGGTCAATAATTTATTTACTTTTTAGTTAACTCCTGCTGTTGCCTGCATGAAGAAAAGCCTGAAAGTGGTTGGAAATATTTTTAATGGAGATTTTAGTTGACATTTCTCTCTAAATCACAAAAATGAATAGCTGGCATCCTTTGTGTGCTATGCAAGTATGGGCTTAAAATTTCTGAATTGTGGAAAAAAAAAAAGAAAAAAAAAGAAATAGAATTTGATAGTTGTGTACTTTCTTCCAAATGTGATCATGTTCAAGACTTTTTGTCTTTTTAATTTAATATAGCATCACTGTAGGTCTTTAAGATGACATGAATCATATCCGTTAAACTTTACTGTAGTATTAGCCTGTGCAAGAGATGCACTTATCAAGTATGTTCTTGTTTATTTCTCCACTTAATTATATCTTCAGTTGCATATCCAGTCACTTTTGCATCCATCTTCAATAGGTACTTTTATATCTGTGTTGTTATCAGCCCCGGACAGAATGACATATTGAATGGCCAAATCCTACTTCGCTTCTAGACACTATCCTTGTTAACCAATGTGGTAGAAAAGTTTTGAAATGCTGCTATTTCATACAATATTCAGACAGTGTCAGAGAGCCAAACTCGGCCGAACTGATTCTACATTCCTCTAGGATTTCTGCCTGAGCCTGCCTTCTACAGTCAACTTCTCTTACTGGAGTATTTTCCTGCCTTCCTCATAAAATCCTCCTGGAATGGATTCCTACAAAGCCGTGCTGCTTAGTCAGGCTTCTGCAATTTTCGTACTAGTTAGCTGGAGAAGTGATCCTTTCTATCTCCTGTGTGCTTGAACACCCTCGTGGAGTGCTATGCTGTACCTGTTTGTGTGCAAGTGTGTGAACATGGAGTGTGTGCTGTAATATTTATCTTACTATTGTACTGTTTTGCTCTCTCGCTCTGTTGCTCACCAACTTGTGGCGGACGTGTCATCACATAGGTTCACAATCAAACGGACGTGTTCAAGACAACACTGCGCTACATGAACATTGGCTTCACCAGTATGTTTACTATTGAGAGTTGTCTCAAAATCGCAGCATTTGGAGTGAGGGTAAGCAGATTAGATGAAGGTTAAGATCTCATATTATCAGTCATTTTCTCATGAAAGGAATATTCTTCCTTTTTTTTTATGGATGAGTTTCCTTTTCTGAGTTGCTTCTAATCCTGCTAGGACACTTAATATTCTACAAATTCGTGATGAAACTTATTCAAGAAACATATAAATGTAAATATTCTCTCAAAGAGATATTTTTGTCTAGAACTTGCAGTTTAGTACTAGAAAGTAGTCTCAGTGGTGCAGTCCTTCTTTATCCCATTTCCGTAATCCTACTGATAAAGTAGTGTATTTATTTTTCTTTTCTTTTTTTTTTTAAACGACATTTGTCATTTTCATCAGGAAATGCCTGAAAAGAATTAGTTTTTACGTGGTTTAAGGGCTCATATCATTTGCTGTCAGTGAGTGGTATGAAGGGAGCAAAGGGGACTGCACCTATGCTTCCTCCTATGCAGTTTTAACAGGTAAGGAGAGTAATTTTCTCACTTCTTCTCCACAACACAGCATAATCATTGCTCTTCCAGGTACGTAATGCCTCAGTGTTACATATATCAGATGCTTCATTTCGTGTTACACCCGGTCAATTATGTGAAAGAGTTACAATGTCTCCCCCAGCTCTGGAAGTTAAGAGTGAAATGATAGTGAAATGCTATATTTGAACTGTCATTGTATGTATGGCAGAAATTGTCTGCAAGCTGACATCTAATTAATTCATGTGAGGTAACTTGAAAGTCAATGCAAGGGAGGCTGCATTCTTGTGGAATCATTTGGGGGATAAGCGATTACAAGAGATAAGATGAATGAGATAAATTAAACTTTTAATCATATTTTTTTAAATGTACAGTATGTAGATTACATTTGGTGCAATGCATCCCAATTAAAGTTCACAAATTGATTTTAGAGTTGCTGAAAGTTTTGACTGTTGTGATTTTGATTGTATATTTAAAGCTTGATTTTATTCAATATTACTTTCTGAGTAAAAACTGTTCGAATCAAAGAGGCATGAAACACTCAGCCACAAAAATTTGACATTAATGTGGTGACTTGCTGTGTACAGCCATCTGCCTTCTGAATATTCAAATTTTAATTTTGCAGAAATTCTGATGACTGTTGCATTGCATGAACTATCATTTGCATGATTTACTCATAACTTATCCTTCATTGAAATTCCTCTAAGGACATGCTGGAAGATACGAGGATGCTTTCTAATTTAGAGGTAATTTGAAAGATTGTTTTAAAAAAACAATGAAAGAAAAATATGCCTGCATGCTTTAAGTTATAAAGTGTCCCTGTGTGATTGGCATGATCTGCTTAACTTGCATGTGGAATTGTGAGTATGTTTTCCTGCATGCATCCAGTTTTGCTTTGCATGTGCATGTGGATGTGAATGCGCATGTGTGAGCTGTCTGCTATCTGCATCTTGGGATGTTTTGCTGGCGAAGTGCCTATGTGTTGTGATAGATTCCTAAATGGCAAAAAAGCCAATTAACTGTTCTAATCCACTAAAAGTGCTGTATCCTTTTTTTGTTGTTTCTGTCACAGTTACATTTAATTTTTCTCTAGCAGTGAATTGTTGCATCCTTTGTAGCAAAAGAGAGCCAGCATGGAAACTAATAATGATGGTTAAATGAATGTTTTGCGAGGGTCAGTGTGCAGTGCATGATGTAGGTTAACACTCTTATTAGACAGACTATCATGCACGCTGCACTCTAATGAGATTAGAACTGGTTCAATAGTACTTATGTTTTACAGAACCCCTACCTTTGCATGTACTCTGAGAATGAATAATCGGTATATACACTGTGTGGGTAATAAACTGAACAGCATGGTGTAATGACTAAGAAAATGAACAGATCGCACATAACTCAGCAATTTGCAAAGTATCAGTATAGAGTGGATAGTGGTAATGTCTTTGTTATTAGTGCACCACCGTACATTTATAGTAATTTCTTCAGTAACTGTACTTGTGCAGTCAACTACAAACATGTCTAAACTTAGCAACCTTTGAACAGTTATGTCATGCATTCAAACTCTAGGTTTGCGTCTTGTAAGAAAAAAAAAAGTGAGTTTATGTTCTTCTCTCTTTTAAATACATTAAAATATATTTTAATGGTAGTAGGCCTTGTTGTGTCTCAGTTTAGAAAATTTTAAATTTTGTGTTTTACTTCCCTTTTTACCCTTTGTGGTGGTACCAGGAGGATAGAAACTTCGCAATAACGACCATTCTAACTTTACCGTCTGTTTTTCATGCACATTGTCATGATTTAATTGCAAACAATGGTATTGCACGTATTTTTCCCTGGTAGACATTTTGACTGTCATAGTATAAAGATCTCTATTATCCTTTTATATAAGATAAAACTGCAACTGCAGTTAGCTAGCTTCAACAAAACACTTAAATGTCCCGTTGAAATGCCTAGATGCATAGATATCTATTCTTTATGTTGCGTTGCACTGTTTTCTATGACAGTTCAACTGCCCGTAAAAAACTGGAGATTTAAATTCATGCCCATTCGTAGACATTGCACTCACCTCCTTCTTAGTGTATATCATACGATACAGTCTTCGTTAATCTCCAGCTTGATTTTCGCACGATGCTACATACCACTAGAAAGCAATTGTAGTCTGCCATCCATTAGATATTGAAGGACACCTTGCCGTCTCGGACATCTTATCTTTTTCATGTATTGATGTATGACATTCGGGGTATGAATTTATTGAAAGATTTTGTTAAATGATGTGTCAGCTTCATTTGTAACTACTAATCAATGTTTGTAATACAATTGAAGTTGTTCTAATTGGGTGTTTTTCTAACATTATGTATGAATCAGAGTTAGTTTAACGAAAATGGCGTATGTGATCATTATGTATATTGATGGGATATTGTTTTTGTTCCACGCGTGATTCTTCTCCTGGCTCGTCAACCTCAATAGTTCCACGATGCGCCAGCCCTGCTCCTCGACATTCTCACTCTCATGAACTCCATCTTCACATTTTTGTTTCTTCTTGAATGCATTTTAAAACTAATCGCTTTTGGATGTAAGGTAATTCACAAGCTTCTTTTTCCTCGAGTTAGTTCTAGTTCCAAATTTCTGAAACTGAAAGCAAGAAGACACAATCCTTTTTTTAATGTTAATACTGGGATATACAAAGGTTTACTTGGTTTCTCTTTGAAACGTCAAGGAAGAAATATTCATCATTCAAAAACATTAGGAAAAGGGATGAATTAATTAAACTTTGCGGTTTGCTGTTTTTTCCTGGTACGTACACACTAAACACTGCATTCAGCACAAGGTCAAGCTCTGATTTCATTAATGGATGATGCATCCCTGAGACTCATCTGCATGATACGCTAACGTAAAATCTGAATTCCCTTTCCCTGATCAAATATTTTTTGGCTTGAAAATATCATTAAATATCACAATCGAGCTCTTGGTAAGTATGTTATAGATAGAATTACATTACAATAGCTTATTCTCATAACTGTTAGGTTCAATAGGTATAAATAAGGAAGACAGTAACATTTTGACTCAGAACTTGAGCCTAAAAGATGGAAACAACAGTGCTTTAGTCATCTTTGGTCCTCTTTAGTTTCTGTGCACTCTAAAATACTTTTGTGATGAATTTTATCCATATATATTTACTTATATATATTTGTATAGTAAAACAAATAATCTTGTCAGTTGCGACCTTGCTTTTTTATTTTTAAACAGTCAAGTAATCATGTAATTAAAATCGTATCAAAGGCCCTCTACAAGGACATCAGGGCACTCTTTTTAGTTGATAGTTATCATTAAAGAAAGAATATAATATACACATTCTTTAGACCTAATTCTATTCGGCACTAATTTTTATGAAGTTTCATATCACAAAATCCAAATTTAGTTGTTTGGAAAGTATGCCTTTTGACTTCAAGAAGGACCACAAATTCTCAATGAGTCTTACGTATGTTGCTGTTGCTTTTCAGAATTACTTCAAGGACGCATGGAATACCTTCGACTTCGTTACTGTGGTTGGCAGTATTGTGGATGCCCTGGTCATTGAGCTTGGAGTAAGTACTGGAAACTTTATAAACCTTTTTATTGCATATCTTGGAGTAAAATGAGAACACAATGTCATCTATTGCTCCAAATGCAATGGACATCAAAACAACATGGGTATTATGTTTTCTAGTTTTGTGAATATGCTACTAATTAGGGCTCTTAGGGCAAATGAACATTGTATCTAACATCCTCCATGCAATAGCCTCATATTATCTGCCATCGACTTTAGTTCACAAATTTTGATGAGCAGTACTCAGCATTTTAGACTTCACTTATGTAACTTTAATTATCGGAAAAGCATAATGTTGGATACAAGTTTGGTTGGACTTTATTTTTAAAATTATGCACAGAGAGCGTAGAACACTATACACTTCCGAACACAAAATTTACAAATGCACACTAAAGTAAACCAAGAGTAGACACCATTTCTCAGATTTCTCAGAATGTGTCTCATCCCTGAAGACATTGCGCATTCTCTTTTCAGATTTCTACACATGACATGATTGTAGCGTTAAAGAAATTGGCGGAAGTTCTCAACACCATTCATCCAGCATTAATTCCTGCATTTTGGTTGTCTGAGTCTAGCATTCTTGACCTGAAAGTTGTTGTTTACGTATGTTCAGTCTCATATTGTAGTCACAGTTGGAAATCAACTCTTTTAAGATGACCACACAGCAGCATAGATAACTTTTCACATCTTGCCTCACTTTGTGGTTTACATTCCAATAGATATTGATGAAACTATTTGTTTTTGTTTTCTTTCAGGAACTCCAAGATAAGGCAAATATCACCTTGGTTTGTTTTTGTATCGATTTCCTTAAGAAATACAGAGCCCTGTAAATTTTGCAGTGTCTCCCTTTGATTCATCTCAGTTTAATGAGCATGATTTTATTTCCTTTCCTTCATTTTGTTGATTACTAATCTTTGAAAGAATGAGTGGAAAAAAGACCATTTCTGAAACTGGTTTGGGGTTCAAATAGAGAGGAAAAGAAAATTATCTGTGACTTGTACTAGGTTACATGGGATTTTGTTGTTGGTACTTATTCAAGGATTTTCTATTTTCCTTACATAAAAAAAAATGCAATATTTGATAATTTTTATAATGACTGAAGATGTATCAAAAAGAGACCGCTAATTCGTATATTCTGGTGATTAGCTAGAGCCTTCTAATTTCTGTATTGTAGTTGAGAGTGCAGGAGACAGCGGCCTCACCAAAGCTTGCAGTAACTGCGACTATTGCTGGGTTACAATCACTCCATGGCCATTCACTTATCCTTTTATGTTGTTAAATTTCACTTTTTCCAAATTTTTTGGGGGCCGTTTTCTTAACAAGATATTGGTTGAACCAGTCAGTAATTCGTCAGTTGTGTGCGTGGCAAAAGTGAGGGCCCCGCCGTAGCAGTAGTGAGCTCACAACACACAACACAGTGCACGGAACTGTAACCAACATCTTCCCTCACTATTACACATGCATTAACCACATTATTTTGTGTCGCTACTTAGCGTAGCTTAGATATTTGAAATGAAGTGTTTGGAATACTTCTTGTCTCAAAGTGTTTCTCTTTAGGTGTTGTGTCTCCATGCAGATTTTCTATGTTCCATTTCTCGTCCTAAAATTCAGATCTGAAACTGCTTGGATCCTCTTTGAAAGTGGACTGTATTGAAGGTGAATAGTAAAACACAGTGAGGTAAATCAGTCTCAACTTGATTTTCTTGGAAAACAGAAATGGTACCTGCTGGTCAATAGGCTTCTAACCACTCTTTTGATTTACCAACGGTTAGCTTATTCACTATGAAATGAGGATGTTCCTCATATAAACCTCCACATCTCACAATGTAGAGCTCTTGTTGAAGTTATATTCATTGAACTTTGCTAATTCTTTTCTACCAAGATAGTGTTTCTTTTATTACACATAGTACAGTTACAGTAGCTATTCTTTTGATTTTAGCTGTCTAGCCCCCTTCTTTTTTTCTTTTCTTAATATTTTTAGACAGTTTGCCGATGGGCTTCCATCTCAGTTTATATTCCTCATGCTAAGATTTTTTCTCAATTTAATTTTGCCTATGTATCTCATCTTATCAGTGAAGAATTTTCCTTGTAGAAGATAAGCTATACTACTTTTGATGGAAAATTGCCCATTGAGCAACATCTTCTCAGTACTTTGGCGTACTTTTGCTGATAAATCATAATTTATTTATTTTCTATTCGTTTTTAAAATTAGTGAAGAAACAGCTTTTCTGTCTTGCTATTTGCGTACAAACTCTTCTTAAATTCTGTCCCTATGTTACCTGTACTTGCACTATGTAATATTAAAGAAATGCTTGCTTTCTCGTTCCCACAGCTGTAAATAAATAAACCGTCGTCCTCACATCATTCAATGTAGACTTGTAGTATCACATCTTAGTCATTTAGTCTGTGAACTATAGATTTTGAAGTGCAACACCTACCAAACTTCCCATCATGTGTGTATTCTGTGTGTATTGCCAGTAAATGTTGTTGGATTATGTGTGCTGATATCTGCCTTTCTGAAAATACCTTAGAAAGATCTTACTGAAATTAGGAGATCTTTCCTGTTTTTGTTTTACGTAAAACATAATTCTGCATCCTGAATCATATATCTTTGTATAGCTGTATGTTTACTTGCATTCATCAGTTAAGGACGAAGGAACTGGGACATAAAAAGTCAGCTATGAGCTCTAAGCAAGTAAAATATTTAAACGGGACAGAGAAGGTGGGACATAGAAGGGACATCCTGATATAGAGTGGGATATAATAAAGTGTTGCTAACAGACTTGTGGAATACAGATTGCTGACAGCGCTACGCCGAGCCGGCTCACTGCACATAATAGATTGCTCGTTCGCTCACTCCGCATAATAGACTGAGTCAGTGTCTGTTCAGGAATGGTGTTTAGCTCATATCTGTTGAGTACCTAGTCTCTAGATGGAATCAACATTAATGCCGCGGAGTAAAAGTTTATATATTCTTTGTATATCCATCATGGCAGAAAATCTATTTTAGTCTAGTATTGCTGGTCCCTGGAGTAGAGATGACAAACCTCATTAAAATATTTACTGTTAGAATAAAGTAGATAATTTTATGTATTTTAGCTGTTTTTAATTTCTCTGTGGTTTGTTCTCAGACTAATTCAATCAATGTTGGATTTCTACGCCTTTTTCGAGCTGCCCGTCTAATCAAACTTCTAAGGCAAGGGTATACCATTCGTATCCTGCTTTGGACGTTTGTGCAGTCGTTTAAGGTAAAAAAA
>CABIKL010000233.1:0-26663 GCA_902196195.1 Aptinothrips rufus | reverse complement strand
ATTTTTTTCCTTTCCTATTTTGGTTTAACTCGGTATTAGACTCCAGAATTAATGAGTAGATGGCTCCGCTCGGCTGTCAACCTCATTTGAAACTCCCTCCTACGACTAGCGGCCAGCGGAAGCAAGCGGCAGCTGCTCACTTCTGAGTTTTGCGAGGCTCCCATTTATATTTTATTCTTTTGTATACTGCTCGTAATGTTACAAGCAGCGTGGTTTGTGTTTTTGGTGGGAGTAAGCCGCCGTGATTCGCTCACTGTCCGCAACACTCGCTTGCGTATGATTATGAGTAGTCCGCACACAAGTTAGTGTGTGGTGTCATCTTTATTCTTGATCTTCACCAGACATGCTTTTCAGAAAAACTGAGGGATAATTCCGTTTGGTAGATTTTCATGGAATTGGGATCAATAAAACTTAGATATTTGCATGAAAAAATTTATTTCTTAAAAAATTTAAGATAAGGATGGAGATAACAAATTTGCCATGATAGATAACGCTAAAAATATACAATGCTAAACAAGAAATTTAAAAAAAAAATCACATACAAAATAATTCATTTTTACATCCATGGTTCCCAACCACCATATGTCTTTACAAGCACATTATGATCTGTCGCCAAATCAATTAAGCATTCAATCTGCTGCCTTGTGGTAAGATTCTCTTCTGGAAGCAGGGTTCGAATGTTGTACTTAGCATCTCCAAGCAAAGTACGACAGTAATCTGCCTTAGGAATGTCACAGCAATTGCTTTCTACATCTTCTTTAAGAATCATGACAGGGTTCGCTCCTTTCAGTTTACGATTAGCATGTTGGATCTTCAGAGCAGGCAACCATGTGGGATTATCTGCAGCAGGGAAAACATTTTTCATTTTTTTTTATCTTTGCATTGCATAGAATTGCGACTTTTCTCCTATATTTTCTCATGCTTACCTTCATTTCCTTCAAAGTGTTTCCTAGAAAACAGCAGCCAATCAAGGGAAGGCTCTTGAACAAAGACTTGCATGGTAGCCAGAAGTAACTCTGGATCAGCTTGTAGAGATCGGAGAACAATTACCATCGTCTCTTCTATCATACCTTCAACATACAAAAGTTCAAAGTCAATGCGAGTAAAATTTTAAAAAAAATGTACGATGTGCAAAATAATGTGCAAATCTACAAAAAGATTGCACAGGCTGACCGAGGGTGTGAGCACAATCATAATATCTTACCTTTAGTGCCAAGTGGCTGAAGAAGATCAACAATGTGAGGTGTTAATCTGAATGGTATCAATTCAGGAACTGGAAGAAACTGTGTTGCGGAGCCAAAACAGTGACCAAAGTCAATGCCAATACATTTACCATTCTTTTGGGATACAAGACAATTGTTAAGATGCCTGTCACCAACACCAAGGAGCCAGTGAGAAATGCAAAGGGTGCTATAGCTTGTAATAAAAGAATGACGTAACCAATAAAACGCCTCTGCACTGGAACTCCATTGCACTAAAGCTCTCCTGGAAATACAAGATAAGATATTGAAAATTCTGCCGGGAATGGCACCATATAATAGCAACAAGAACGTATGACAACCAGCTTACCTCAAGAGATCCTGCTTTGCCATGGATAAAAGCTTTGAAAATTCAGTGACGGATGTCCTTCTATCCGCATTTTTATGAGCGTTAGCGTACAAAACTCTAGGATTTTTAGAACAGCAAAACTTTGAAAGCCATTTTTGATGTTTCTCAGGAATTCCAGACACACTAGAGGGAAATAATTTGATTAAAATGAAGTTATAAATATTGATTACCTTTCAAGAAAATTAAACAACTAACCTTTTAGCCTCTTCATCTGAAAGAGATGATAACATAAGTTCTTTTAAACTTGAGGTATCATCAACCCATTCAATAATACCCAATCTGCTAGATAGAGGGACAACCTACAAAATAACAAACAACATCCATATTAATTCAGGAGGAAAAAATTAGGAAAGCTGCGATTGACAGAATTATATAAGTATATTCATTAACACCCTCAGCTTTCTATAAAAGATTACGCAAAGAACCTCTTACTTTGTAAGTGAAAATTGAAATCTGTCGTTCTCTACATTGATAGTTGTTACAGAATATTCCGTTCATTAGATTCAATAGTTGCTGAATACGTTCGTCTGTGCGAAGATCTTCCCCAAACTTGACCAAAACATTATAGCTTTTAGCGTCCGATCCAATAATGGTTAGCTTTACTGGCCTGCGTATGGATGTCATAACTTGTACCTTTAAAATAGAAAGAAATGATAGGCTGTTACAAAAGTTCTTGATTATTGCTACTTTTGGATAAAAAAAAATGTTTTCAACCAAGCTTACATTTTCCTCAAATCTAGATATCATGACATGGCGCTCCGGAGCGGGCTTCTGATCCCCAGTGTATTGTCCAGGTATCTCAATATTTTCATTCAGCTTAGAGGAAGAGAAGTCATGAAGCCAAGGGGAGAAATCCTTGAGTTTTGAGAAACCTTTGATCCTCTTAGAATCTAACTCGCTTATATGCAGATATGCTTTCTTGATCCTTTCAAGAATTTGAGACACAGAATGTGACTTCTGATTTACAGCTTCTAAAAATTCACCAAGCACAGTAAACCAATATAAGTTGCCAACGTTACAGCCCAAAATCTAAATTGTCTATTTGAGCAGTTGATAGAAACAATAAATTCCAACATGACTCACCACATAGATCTTTGAATAATAATTGGACATTTTGATCTTTAATACTTTTGAAGAAGTTGCCTTGGAAGTGACCTACAGATGTAGTTTTGCTTTCCAAGACATCTTCAAAAATTGCATCACAAATCTAAAGAGAGTAATAGTAAGAAGCAGGAATAAGACAGTACATGACAAATACTATGCGCTTACAAAGATAAATCTCCACATACCTTTTTTACATCATTCCAATCATTGGCATTATATGCTGTCTCAATCTTATTAACATAATCCTTGATTATGATACTTGGATAGGTCAAACAAGATAATGCTCTGATAAGCTGTATCTGCAGTGAGCTACTCCCCAACAAAGTATCCAGCCTACACAGGCGCAAGAGTTTTATGAATAAATCTACATTCAATAGCATTGCAAATCAACAAAAAGGCACTGATCCGCGTCAAACTTTTAAATGAAGAAATTTAAACTTACTTTTGAATCACCTGGTGACCAAAAAGATTAGTACTGTTCTTCTCAAAATTTTCCTTGCTAATGTTATAAGGGCATGAAATGGCCTTTGGATACTTTTCTGCAATTTTCAAAAGAAGTGGACCAATCACTTCGGCTGCAGGAGTATCTAACAAAGCTAACATCTGAGGAATCCATCCAAGGAACATCCACTCTGGAACGGTAGAGCTCTAAAAAATGTGGTAAAAATTAAATTAGTGAACAGTTGATTTCAATAATGAGTGCACACTTAAGGCAAGACACTTCATGCTCAAATAATCGTCTTCCTAATAAGACATAACTATATTTACAACAAAATTTAAAAGAAAGCAAAACACAAAAACAAACTTACTTTTTTCTTGAAATCTTCAAGGTGATCTGAGCAGAGGTTTGGCAGTTGAAGGAGAATGGGAAACAGTTGCCGCGCACGATTTGACCCACACTTCATAGCGGAAAGAGTGGACTTTACCAAAGATTTTGAGAATATATCTTTGAGCAGAGTGGATGCAGAAAAGAAAAATAGTATTAAATGAGCCAGTATAATACTAGTGCAACACAAATAAATTCTCGACTAAATTCATGGAGCAAAAGCATATACAAACCTTCAGCACTTTGCCTGCTCTCTAATATTCTGCGGCAGTAAAGAGCTATTTGCAAGTAGGCTTCAGCAGTTTGTTCATGGTTTTGGTTTGTAGTACGATTTAACTTATTTTTGGAATGAAGAAGGCTAGTGAGACCAATAGTCTCCAATAATGATATTACTTCAACACTGAACATAACAGCAAGAAAAAGAATCAGACAATAAATACTGAAGAAAAAATAAAATAAATAAAAGTTATCCTCTTACACATAATTTAAAAACTAACCTTGAAGGGACCCTTGTTTGTAACTTTCCACATAACCACTTAAAAATTGAATTGTTTTGACACTCTAGGGTTTTAAGCAAATGAGGTTCCTTACACAGTAAAGATCTAATGCTTAATGATAAATTGCTTTCTGCACAGTGTGCTGTGACACCTAGTTCTTGTTTTTGGTCCAAATCATTACTTGCAACAACAAGATCTGAAATAAATTACTGATGAAAATCCTGTCATAAACTGAAACTCCATATGTCTTGTCATAGATAGATATTTGTATTAGTTGGAGCTACAAAGAAGTACTTGGAATGTAATAACAAAAATATAATTGATCAGACCCAGCTGTTTCCAGACTTGAAGGAGGTTGTCTAGACGCATGACCGGATTTTGTTCTTTTTCTGCCCATTGATGCCTCTCCCAGCACCTAGCCAAAGACCATCTTATTTTTATGATTGGGCCAGATGAATCCACCTGTAGAAAGCGGAACAAAGCGATTGAATGATTATCACTACCAGCACAAGAAAAAGAAAACTTAGCAATGTAGAAAAAATGTTGTGTTTTAACTCCAGTTACTTTAGGTTACTTACCTTAGATTTGGTACTTGCGATGTACTTTTTGGCAAAATCTTGATTGCCCTGTTTCAGGGCAACTTCTATTAAACTTAATTGCATGTTCAAAGATGCTTCTTTCACTTTCGATTGCACATCAGGATGCATTTGATTCATGCAAGCAATTCTGAAATTGTAAATTGGATGTGCATTAATTGTCAGGTTGAGCTAATACTTTACTTCTCTAATTTTTTTTCATACAAGTACACAGCTCAAACTTTCAAAAAAATGCTTCAAAAAATGAGTAGCAAGAAACAGGGGTCACTTTCTGTCTCGCTTTCTGTAGTGTACACAAAAAATATGTTGCAATTCATCTCATTAAAAATATTCCACTGACTGTGAAATGACCCCTGGATTTAGTATTTTTGCGATATACCTGTAACTGATTCTTGTTTCCCAGTGCATAAGAGAATCCTGACCGGCGGGTAACACCTTCTCAAGCTTTGTCAAGAAAGCAATACAATCATCTGGTGTTTGGAGCTCCTTTCCATTGCAGAAGAATCCCTAGAAGTAAAAGTAGAGTAGTTAACTTACAAAACTAAGTAGAAGAACAGAACAGTAAAGAGAGATACAACATAGAAGGCTCACCATAATATCAGCAATATTTTGTGTATTTATAAGTGCAGCTTCACGCCGCTTTCTAAATAAGGGACTGAGTTCATTCCATTCAACTATAAATTTAGACAGGGTTTTGCTTCCATAAAATCGAGACTGAGGAAAATTTTTCTTTACAAGACACAGAACAGACAATATCTCACAGAAACGTTCCTGAAATTAAGAGTAAACATTTAAAAACATTTAAACAACAATGTGCACTTTTACCACAGGAGAAACGGTTAAAATTGAAATGTTTGAATGGCTTTGTGGGGCTATATAACAAGCAAAATTCTAAAGATTGATTGAAGGAACTCACTTTTAAAATAATGCCTTTAGTTTCATCAATCAACCATTTATTCATGGTACCCATGAAATGATTCTGGTCTTTATTTTCATGAATTATGGTCAGCACTTCACTGTGAAGAAGACGAGGCAATAACTTCTTTTCATACCTGACAAAACCAAGACAGCTTTACCCAATATCCTTTGAGAAAAGAGTGTAGACAAATATACAAATATCACATAGTTACCAGCTAACATTCCATAGGTTATCTAATTCGTCATCAACTTCTGCTCTGATTACTTTGTTAATTTGACCCCATTCTGACAGAACAGCCATGCACTGCAGAGCAAAAAGTTAAATTAAAAGTAATGTCTCTCAGTTCCATCCAAAACATGACAGCACTTTAGTGAGGATATTAAATGTAGAACGTCACCTCAAAGCAACTTTCATAAAAGTTATCATGTTTTGTTTCAGAAAGGGCCTCAAAGTAAAGTCTTTTGGCCTTCAGCCATTGCTCCTCTGCATGAGCCTCCAAAGCTGCTTTGGAAATTTGTCCAAGAGGAATGTTATGCATTAAAGTGGCATGAGCAACCTCTCTTTCCCCGAGACCATCATAAAGTCTGGAAAGTTGATAATCAAAATTTGAGATAAGAACAAACCTATGCTGAGAGAACCAAAAAACATTAATTAATTAACATACTCCGCCAGGTAAAGCCAAGTGTTCTCATCTGGGCCAGATGAACGAGCAGATGACTCCAGGAGTAGCACACCCAAAGCCAGCAAAGCACTATTCTTTGAGGCTGAAAAATTTAAGAACAGTCATTTTACTTGCAGAACACAACTTTCGATGAAGAAATAAATTCCTCATAAGACGTCAATGGGGAAAAAAAAAGAAAAAAAAAGAGGGTGACTCAATAGCCTTGAAGTCTTCAACATACCTTCTGAAATCAAATACGGGTTTAAATTCAGTCCACAATGGTAGGCAATTTCCAGACAGGCTCCAATGGCAGAGGGTTCATACTTTTCACTGAGCTTGAGGACTTCATTCAGCAAACTTTCTGCCTGCTCTTGAAAGTTACATGGCAAGCCTGTGTTCATGACAATGTCCTTTATCCCAAGAAATAAATTGATCATGACAATTCTCGCTATAACAGTATCCCGCTAAGGAAGAAAAATGTGTAGAAGAGTTTAGAATTGACAAAATGCTAACACATAGACTCTGACCTTAGAAAGGCAAATCATTCAAAATTATTTACCTTAGCAAGCTCTTTCAATGGATTTACAAAATCAATAACCTCCAATTGAATGAATGGAAAATCTCCTTTCTTAAATTTACGGTACAGGGCAACCTGTCCTTCTCGTTTCCGAGCACTATTTTTACGCATTTCATCGCGCCTCTTTGCTCTCCTTACATTAGCCATGGCATGGACTCGATTGGCAGCATCTCTTCCTAAGAATCGGTTCAATCTGTATGATGGTGCAGGAGTTTTGAATTCTTCCCCTGCAATCACATTGACTATGGTAAAAATCCATAAAACTTATACAAAGCTTGGTGCAATGTTTTTGCATTTTGATCGCATGACTTACTCGACTGATCAAGATCAAGTGGATGGAGATGCTGAGCTCCAAAACTAGCACCTTGCTTGAATCTGCTAGACTTCCTCAGGCTGCCATGTGAACCATCGTCTTGTGAGAATAAAAAGCTGGACTTAGCCATTCGACTGGCTACTCTCCTCTGAGGTCTACTACTATCAATCTCATCTAAAAGCAGAAACAAGTTTTATGAAAGTCCCACTTGAACAATACAAATTCGAGTTCTGAGGGGTCTCAACATACCTGCAGAATCCATTGTTGGCTCGAACATCAAGCTATTCTGGGTAGCAAGGAGTTGGAATGAAGATTCATTCAAGGAGGAATCAAGGGAACCTGCACTGATTATTTGACTTGAATAGGACTGAGCAAACATTGGCGCTTTTGGATTAGCGTTTCTGACCACATAAGAGGTAGAAAGATCAAAAGGCTGCAAAAATAAAGAAAAATTTTATTCTCGTGCTGTTCCACAAATTACAAAATACAAGCAGAATTTTTGCAACATTCTTATTTATTTTCTAATTACAAGAAAGCTTTCACAACAGTGGCTTGAAGCAAAATTAATTAAGTTAATTTAAATGAAGGGCCTTACCTCTGAACGGCCCGTTTCCAGAGCATGCTCAAAGACTTTTGATCGATAGTCGGGAGTGCTGGCTGTCCCCTCCAAGAGAAGAGGCACGCTGTAGCTGAGGAAGTGTTCTTCTGTTAAGGGAGAGTACATCAATGTAAAAACTGCTGCAAGACGCTCTGAGGCCTGAGACGGCAGTCGCTCCTCCTTAGTCCACTGTGTGAAACTCTTCCTTTGCAGCTCAACATTTGGGTCAACAAGGCCAGTCAAGAGAAGTGCTTTGCTTTCATCAAGAATTTTTCTTTCTACATCTGATATGTTGTTTGATGCTTGCTTCAATAAATAATGATCAAAGGCACCCAATGATATTTCAAATACATGATGACGAGCTTCTCCTTTCAGGTACTGATGTATAGTAGAAACTTGATGAATAACCTCATACAGATCATGCTCTGATAAAGATGGGGCCAAATGAGTTAGTATTTGCAAAGATTTCATTTGGACATCAGCATTCCTGTCACTCAACATGTTAAGTAAACCACAGTTTTTGAGTTCTCTGTAAGGATTAGGAGCAACAACATCAATGCGCTTTGCCAGAAGACTAAGGCACATAGCCTTTTTCTCATCAGTTGTTTGATTCAAGTAAAAGAGCACAGTGGTAACAAATGGGTCTACTATTGCTGGATAGTTCTCCTGAATACCATGCAAGAGAGTCAAAAAACGGTCACAGTCGCGTGCCTTCGAGTGAACACTTTTCAAATAGGCACATAGCTGAGTGAAAAAGCTTTCATCTTCATAGGAAAGTCGATTGTCAGAATCTTGTTGACTCAGGTATTTGAGAGCTAGCCCAAGGGTTTCAGAGGAAGCTTTAAACACCTCCTTCATATTATCTTGCAGGTTCTTCATCAGCACACTCAAGAAAAGTTCCTTTGAGTCAGCAGTCCAAGGAGTTAGATTGTAAAAGAGCATGATTGCTGTCAAGTTGATGCCAACTCTTTTATCTTGATGCTTCAGCATATCTTGTAAAAGTGTATGAGGCGGATCAATAAGTTCCTTCCAAACATCAAGAACACTTTTAATAAGCTCAAGGTGGTATCTGAAAACTGGCCTTTGATGACTGTAGCAGTTTTTCAGTAGATATTCCAGGATCTTGTTTGCTTTATGTTGCTCAATCCTAACAGATGAGTTTGAAGCACACCAAGTTGCAAGCAAACCAATAAGGTCACCCAAGAGATAACTTATTCCACTGTCCATACAATTTTTTATGGTACAATCCAGAAGAGGTTGGATCCAATGCATTGCATAAGGTGAAAAATACACTTCACAGTTCAAAATCAATCTCAAAATAAAAATACAGCTGTTGCGAGGACAGGTTGAATCAGTCATAGAATTTCTTAAAGATTCCATCCATCCAGGTAACTCTGGATGGACACCTTCCTGAGGAGGAGGAGAAATTCCAGACTCAACCAAATGGCGAACTACACTACACACAGTAGCCATACATTCATGGTTGTTCAGAGAGTCGTTTTCCAGCATCACAACTGACTTCTCTTGATCAGATTCTTTGTCTCCAGAAATGCTCAACACTCTTGAATGTGAAAAGTCAAAGCGAGTGATATCTACCTCAAGAGATCCAGCACATGACATAGATTGAGACTGAAGAAGGTGTAGAGTTTTTGACACATTCATATTATCTGCAGAAGATGTATCTGAATTTAGCTTGCGTCGAATAGAGACAACTTTTTGCATACTCTTCAAATGTTCAGTTTGTTCATAAGGCAGCATATAACTTCTGCTATTATCAACAAGCTCACGCCATATATGTCTTGTCTTTTCATCAAAAAGGAGTTTGTCATAAAACTTCGCATCTGTTGGTGATGTTTTAAGATTACTCACCAAGGTAGCAAACATATTGTATACAGTGCATAAGTACACTCTGAATAATTCCTTCAAGTCATCTGCCCACTTTTCTTTACTTGGGATGCATTTGAAAACATCCAATGCTCTAGCAGAAAGTTTCCTGGTCAGCTCTTTACCATCATTCACAATTGTGTCTGTGCCGCAAAATGCAGCTATTACTATCTCACTTCCTTTTGCTTCTAAAAAGCTTTGCACTGGCAAGGTGTAGATTTGTTGCAGGAGACTCCAACTTCCAATTTGAGTGACCAGTTTTTGTCTCCCCCTGCCATCATCCTCATTCTTTACGATGGTGCGGTCCGATATTGCGGTCACAAGCCTCTTAATAACTTCTACAGCAAACAAAAGCTGCCCATTCAAGGAGGCATATTGCATGAGTTTCAGAAGAAAGTAATTTAATATATGCATTCGCACCTCTACAAAGAGTGTTTCATCATCAAACATCTTAAAAACAAGCAAAAGAGCATCTATCTGCTCTTTTGGGTAATTTTGCAACCGCTTCATGAAGTTTTCAAGAGTAGATGGCAACAGATGACGGCAGGCATGATTTGGATCTACTGCCATGATTTTGACTACAGACTGCAAGACAATACAGTTTCCAGTCATGACCAAAGATTGCAATAAAGCTTCAAAAGCTCTCACAAAGCTAATGTATTGTTCTGATCCAGTTTTGAATTCAGAGCTTTGAAGTGGAAAGTGCTGATCTTTGAGCTCCTGTAAAACCATCTTCAAACTGTTATTGCATGCATCGGTCCTTGAACAAAGAATTGGGAGACATCGTATGAGATCTGTCTTTAAGGACAATGTCTTTCTAGAATCTATTAGTATCTTGATAATCCATGAGACTAAATTTGCACAGTCAGTGACATAATCCAAATTAGTGTCCCTCTTGACAATTTGACATAGAAGTGATATCAACCACATTTCTCTACTGTCATTTTTCTCAGCCCAAATCGCAAATTTACTCCACTTTGAAAAGAAACAAACAATGAATTCCTTGAGGTGAGATCTGGAAATATAGACAGTAGATGCATTAAGACTCACAAAAATTTCCAATGATTACGGATCCTCTAACTTACTATCACCTGTCTGACACATACCCTTTTGATGAGTTTAATGGGAATTGGGAAGAGAATAATGAAGACAAAATTGTCAGTTGCCGAGGGCTAACATCAGGAGTTAAAATTTCTTCAAGAATTAAAATGCTCCTCCTGGGTTCCTTCAGTACTCTCGCCACAAGAGTTTCCTCAAAACAAGCAACAAAATGTTCTCCGTGGGTCAGGTCAGCTTGAAGGCCAGGCCGAGATAATTTAGTTGCGTCAAGCATGAAGGTGATCAGCGGTTTCAACTGCACAGATAATATACACACAAAATGTTTTATTATAATTAAAACAAATAAGAAGACAAAAAAGGACAGAAACTGGTATTTTTACTTTACCTCAGAACTTGTTACAAAATACAACTCCAACATTGACACTGCATGCAATGTCGCTAAAGGTCCTAAAGTAACAGGAGCTTTTATATCGCTGTTTAGAACTGGTTTTACAATGGATTGAAATACAGTCTCCAAAGCTGTGGTTTCAGCAAACCCAGTCCATGTTAGAGTTTCCTGAAGCAAAGAAACAGCCAATATTTAGCATAAAGTTTTCAATGTTTTAAAGATGATGTGAATATACTAGAAGAGGACACACATATGTCTGAAACATTAAAATATTTGCAAATAGAAAGCAACTCAAGCAAGTTCCTAAAATAAACAGCTATATCAGATACCAAATAATACAAAAGACAAATCAGCATTTTAATTGAAATATATAAATCTTAACAGACTGGAAAAAAAGATAAGTGTCATACTTCAAACACATTCTGAAGGATCTTCAACCCCCTTAAAAGTTCTCGGTCTTTTGACACCACTCTGTCTACAGTGATTGCTTCCGAGAATCCAATTAACAGAGCAGGTGCAGTGGATGAAACATGACTCTTTAGTAGGTCTTTTAAGTTATCCACAACATATTTGGGAGCATGTAAAACAAGAGCTTTCAAAAACTTGTCAAGGATATTTGGAAGATTTTCGTCCACACTTCTAGAAGAATCAAATCCTAGATATGATGGACACACACAACAGCTAAAACAAATTTAAAAAGAAAAAAGGTGTTACGAAGATAGAGCTATTTTAATACAGTAGTAATATCAATGTCCTTGAACTGCACTTACTAGACAACGGTCTGCATAAATTGTGAGGACCACAAAGATTCCATCACAGCCACTTGTCCAAAATCAAGAACAATTGTAAAGAGTTCCATCATTCGCACAATGGCAGAACACTTCAGTAAATTAAAATGCTCAATCGCTTTTGGCCTCCATACTGAAAATTTATCGGCTGGAGAGTGCACAATACCATCAAGGAGGTGCAGCACAGCCTGTAAATGAAAGCATTCAGAAGTTCTAAACAAATCTTTTCAGTCTTCCATTGGCTGCATTCCATAAAAATCAACACCTTACCGGTATAAGTTTGGAATGCCTTGATGTAAAGAGAGTCTCAGGTGGAGTGTTGATTTGTATCAGCCATATGTAAGACTCCATGCTTGCTAACAGTGAGTTTACCCATTCTAGAGCCTGGTTCCATTCTTGAACAAATGATCTCAAACCATCGTCACCCTCAGCTATTTTAACCATGGCATCGCTTCCTTCATCTTCGATGACTTTCAAAATAAAATCTTTGGTTGAGCAACAGCCAGGAACCTTTTTGGCTAAGCAGTCAACCATTTGCATGCAACTGTGGCGACACTTCGAGTTCAAAGCTGTACAGTACTTCAGCAGCCAGCGAACAACATACCATAGTGTTCTTCCACTAAATTCTTTAGGAATTCGTCGGTCTTCATTTTCAAGATTAAATTGATTGGAGCACTGCATTAAAACCCTCAGAATATTACGCAGGGACTTTTCAATTTGTTCTTCTGTTAGGCTATCATCGCCAGTCACTGAGCACAGAGAGAGGGCAGTGACAAGTCCATGCAATAACTCAAGCCAGAACTCATCAACAATCGTTTGATCTTCACGGAGGACTGTATAAATGCTGTTGAATGCAAGAGCAGCACCCATCCGCTTCTGTGAGGAAGGATGATGACAAAGGCTTGTGACAAACTTGATTACAGGCTTCACTTTTGTGAGCATGCGACCCTGCTTCCATGACCACATAACATACTCATGGAGACAATTGGCAGAATGGTCTCGGATTGCTGCATCTGTCTGATGAGTAATGCCATTGAGAAGAGCCTCTAAGAAGACACCAGATTGCATACTGTTTTCTTGCCATTTGCTTGAATACCAACGGGCTAGCTCCTCCCCCAATGGCTTGAATAACTGACTTATCATCAAATCCATATCACACGCCAGGCTGAGGATTAGGGGGAAAAGGTGCTTCCAAAGGGGAGCCATTTGGCCTTGGTGGGCTGTTCCAAGCTGCTTTTCTGTTCCCAACATGAACATGAGAACTGAGTGCAGAAATTCGCATGCTGAACTTCGTGTTTGACGATCACCGCAATTTGCTGCCAAGTCCGTTAGTCTTGGTAACATGTCATCCAAACTTATTTTCACTTTCATATCAGGAAAAGGGAGTGTGAACAAGAGTAGCTTCTCTTTTTGCCATGATGTAGTACCCACTCTGTCCTCACTACCATCTAACAACGACAAGCAGGTACTAGTATTTAAGGTACTTAAGAAAAGAACAACTTCCTTTTGCAGCTTTACAAGCTCGGTATCACTGTGTGTGCTTACATTACGTTTGCACAGCCTTTTCTTTTTCTGATCCAGCAGCATCTTCTTGACCATAGCCATCCCATCCAGATCTGTGTCATCTTCTGCATCAGGAACAGTATCCCTCGTTTGAAGGAGACTGTCAAAAGATGGTAGCACAGACTTCAGGAGGTGTTCCATTTTTTCTTGGGGTATGTCTTGATTCCAACATATGAGAGTTTGTAAACCTTCCTGAGCCAAAGTCAACATGCTACATCCGATCCGAAATACTGATTGAAAGGCTGTTTCACACACTCGTAACAAGGGCGTGGCTATGCATGAAGGAGTGGCCAACATCAGACGGAGACATGCAACTTGCAATTCCCCTTGGTACTGAGCTTGTCGACTTATGACATCATGAAGAAACCCACTGAGGAGGTTCACAGTTGGTCTCCAGTTTACATCTTCCATTTCTTCTATCTGCTCAGAAAAATAGTTCAGTTTCTGAGCTATTAGGACTGTGCTGGCAAGCCATTTGTAGAAGCTGCTAACTAACGGGTGTTTAGCAGACAGCTTAATATTATGTTGTAAGAGAGGACTAATCCATTTAAGGAGATGGGATTGATCAGGAAGGCCACTTAAAAGAGCAATAGCAAAATCGATTAGATTCACTAAAATTCTGTAATCTTCAGGATTGTTTGCTTCAACACACTTTTCCACATTACTCAAATAATTCTGTAGGAGTTAAAAAGAAATTATGAACTTCAGAAAGTATAAGTTGTGATATTATTTGGACACATACTTAAATGAAAGATGAGGACATACCTCAGTTGACAAACCATCCTTAAGAGTTAAATCAAGTCTGTCTATAATATCCAAAATTGACTGCAAAATTTTATCAATTAATTTTTTTGATATGTTTCTACTTTCATCCAAAGAAATCCCTGTAAAATAGCAAATTGGTAGTTACACATGCATCAACAGTAGGAACAAAAGTGACTTGAATAATTTAGAGTGTGAGAAAACCAAACCTTCCAAAAATGTCTGTTTATTGTTTGTGCTCAGAGAGATTAGTTTGAGCCAAAGTGGCAGGTAGTCCTCATATGTAGTGATTTTCTTCAGTCCGGCCTCATTAAGTATTTCAGCATCCTGCACTATTGGATGTGATACTGTTCGTATGATTCCTTGATGAACTAGGACATGAATGAGACCAAATTGAAACAGGTACTAATAAAGAGAGATTGATTAATACCAATGTTTTCACTACCCTAAATACACAATTGAAATTTTTTTTTAAATTCAGACAGTGGACATACCAACAGCAGTTTGATTTCTTATAATAAATTCAGTATTAAGCAAGAGTCAAACAAAAACAATAAAATAAATGCTTACCAACAGTATTAAGATACATATCCAATGCAAGACCACTGCATCTGTTAAGACGTACCACCGTCAAGACCAGAGCATTCGCCATCACAGTTTGCCATGAAGGGTGCTCTTCTAATGCGAAATGGGATATTAATTTCACAGACAGACTTTCTAAGATCGCAAGTTGTAGACTATGGATTACACCCAACTGAGCACAAAGGACTGAAAGAGAGTCTAAATAATCTGCTGACTTATGATTTCCACTGCCATAAAAAGAAAAAGAGTGAAAATCTGGATGTACTTCAGAAACACTATGTACACAGAAAGACTACAAGCTGAGGTAGTTACTTACAATTCAGACTCTTCCTGGGACCTCTGTGCAAGGATATTAAAGGTAATTGGAATTTCATCAGGTGTATGCAATTTCATAGTTTTAGCAAACAATCCAAATCCTTTCACAACAATATCAATATCCTCTGATTTTTGAAACTGTGACTTAAAATGATTGGAAAAAAATACCAGCACTTCCTGAAAACATAAAAAACTAAAAGATTAAAAACTACATCTACTTTAGCTTCACCTCACGAATGAGTGTTTCAGAATGCCAGACAAAGAATATAAATAGGGAAATCATTCTAAACGTTAAAAATTAATGTTTTTCCATCACCTTTTTATTCTGTGTAGAAGCATGATTTGCTAAAACTCGGTAGAATGTCAGTAAAGCTTGCTTGGCAACTGTCCTTTCCTCTTTTCCAAGAGAGACCCAATCACGAAGGAGTTGGTGCCATACTTGATATTTAGAAATTAAACTGCTCTGAAACTGGTCTCCATGTCTGGCCAAAGTGTTAAGAGCAGCTTAAGTCGAACATAAGAGAACAATTAACAACAACAGCTTATGTATGTACCTTAGGAAGTTCTTTATTACAATGAGAAAAGAAAGACAGTTGCAAAGGAAATTAGAAACCTAAGCATAATAACATCTTACCTCTAGCAGCTGTTTTTCTCGTTGTGTCTTGAACTGCTAGCACTTTTTTGATGAAACCAGAAATCCTCTGACAGGTTTCAGATTCAACTGATTCATTCAATGGGAATGAATATAAAAATCCATACAAGCCCTCAAAGCACCCCTCAATTATTAAAAATTCTACCTTACTTGAGTATGACATCTGAAAGAAATTGCATAAGGTTGAAAACAGAAACATATTATATAGCTCCTTTTTAACAGATTATAGCAATAGCATAAAAAATAATTGAATACCTGATACTCGAGATCGGCCAGCAAGAATTTCAATAGTCTTTTGGACTCAGCATTGACATGATGGGGCAAGAACTCGGCTAAAGTTCCAATAAGTGAATAAACTTTCCTTAAAACTGTATGAAAAAATTAGAATACTTTTGTTAGAATATTGACAAGATATTATAAGAAAACAAAATAAAGCACAAGTACCCATGTAAAGCTCCAGCACTACATGTCTATAAACAGTGGATACAAGTTCAAGGACATCCATTTTATTGGTGCCTGATAATACCTACCAGTGGCTTTGCTGACACGATGGTTAGCCATTTTCCTTAATTGACTGATAATAGAGGGGACATCCAAATCACAGGACCATGATCCGCACCGAATTAATGCTATAATGACATCAAGAGCTTTATCCTTCTCATCAGACGATGAGGATTCTCTTTTAATGAACGACATACAAATATCCTGCAATTTAAGTAGAAAGGTGAGGAATAAATGTCAAAGAAAAGTGTAATTTAACACTCCAAGAAAAAAAATAACTTACTTTCATAATGACGACATAGTTTTCCAGATTGAAAGAATACATGTCCAATAAAAATGAAAATATACAAAATATATCTGCCGCAACTTTCTTAAACTTGGTGCCAGGAAGGGCATTCATAAAGGACTGTATTCCTCTGTCGGCTTGAAAAAACATATGCAAAGCCACATCTGGAAAAAAAAAAAAGGGACTGTTACAATCGGCTTTTAGAAGAAACATTAAGTTTAAAGACAAGACAGCACAAGCAAAATCACATAACCTCTTTCTTCTGACGACAATCCACTCTGGAAATGTTGAATGATTCTGTGGATGATGGTCTTGGCCTCGTCTTCGTTTGAAGACAGGCACGCCCATAATCTTTCCACGAGTTCTTCCATTGTGAAAGACTTTTTAAACCAGACTAATGCTTGGAAGAGGTATGGCGTACTACTCAAACTTTAGTGAAAGTGCTATTGGCAAATTCATACGAATCTGGAAGCAATTCAAACATGGGTTCAGAACTATGTGAGACACAAAACAAGAGAAGGTAAACTAATGCAATAACATGACACAGTAAACGTACAAGAAACATTTCAGGGGTAGGTAAACAACGATGTTTTGGTTTCCGTCAGACGGTTCAAGATGAGCGCTGTCGGCTGCTGTCGGCGAATCAAGGTTGTCAGCATATCGTCGAGAAATTCCCTCCCGCCTGAATAGTGCTTTTCTCCAGGTTGCTACTGACGTGACCTTCCCAGACTGAGCGATGGTATTAATTTCTAATGTAGCGGATTGCTTGACGTCAGTACTTCTCTATTATTCTGGGAAAGAAATGAAGTGAACACGAAAACGTATGTTCGAGAGAGAGAATTAAGGTGGCAACAACGGCTATAATTTTCTCCTCCTTTGGGTCTCTATTTTTAAGTTGTTTACTTTCACGAAACTTGAAAGCTTTGTTAGTGCATGGTTGGTGACTCTTCTACACGCTGTCATCGTAAGTGCTGTGTTACCATAGTTTTACACTGTGTTTGAACATAATTGGAGTTGGTCATAGACCGTTAATAAATCCAGCTTGCCGAGAGCGCTTAGTGTCGAACCTTTTTCCAGCAGTGTAGTGTTGGACTACACAGCAAGCGGTGCGCACGAAGCGGAGAGAGCAGACCCAAAATCTTGAGCCTGGAAAGTACCTAGGGCCCTTTGTGTCCGAGAGGATCGTCAGGAGTGAACAGTTATAAAGCTTCAAGATTGCAATGGAGATGGAGGATGAAATAGAAACAGGTATGGGAGAAAATACGCCTCGAAAGGAGGGCAATAATCAATCGGGACGCGAGAGTGTGTTGCTGCCCTCTAGTGGCACTAATCCGAAGCTCGCGACTGGGCCGTACTGTGAGCGCGGGCGCGGGCGCGGGCAGGACAAGCCGAGCGCAGATACTCCGGACCCCCCTGACATGGAGGAAAAGGGCCGCAAGAGGAAGAAACACAGAAGAGTGAAACCGAACAAGAAGCTATGGGTTCGCAGGAAGGATGTGACGGGGACTCCAACACACTGCCGTCCCAGTGCTTTTGTCCACAGCCAGCCAGCCCCCAATAATACAACTCAGTTCATCATGGAGGACCACACTGATCTGCAGTCTCTAGATGCTCGGCTCTCCGCCCGGGAGGCTGGTCTGAAAAGTACTCGTGCTCGAGATTCAAGTTTCAGTATTGATTCTGATGAAGAGTTTTCATCCTCACCTGAGGATGAGGAATACTTGTCCAAAGAATTTTCAAATACTTATGAGGATGTGCATGTAGAGCGCCTTGGAACAATGTCAAAAATGGACTTGATTCAGGAGTATTTGCAGCTTGAGCAAAGAGTGGATGTTCTTGAGAAGAAATTAAAATCAAATCAAAACACAAGCTCTGGAACTAATGATTCGGGAGGGACCTGTGGCACAGGAACAGACTCAGACAGTGAGATAGCTGATGGAGAAATGCCAATGGAGCCTGCCATGGCTGAAAAAATCAGAATATTCCAGGAGGAAATTCAAAAACTTGTTGTTGAAAATGAACAGTTGATTCAAGAAAACCAAAGATTGCAACTATCAAGTGGTCTAAACAGACCCTCATCTGCATTACTCTCTTCATCTGTTGACTCAGAAAGTGATAGTTCCACATCATCGGGCAGTTCTTCTTCTAGCAGTTCTGGACAAAGCCGGTGCAGCAGACAAAGCAAGTCCAGCAGATCCAGCCAATCAAGTGAGAGGAGCGGTAAAGCTTACACTCGTACCCCACCACATGGTGATGGGGAGAAGGAGTTCTCCGATGTTGAAATGGCTATTGGAACAGAGGACATATCTTCAATACCCTCAGACATGGAGACGGAACTGTCAAGGGAAGAGCAGTTGATAAAAGACACTCCTCACTCAGAGAATTCAGTTGTGTCATCTGTTGCTGCTCATTAGATTTCCAAACAAGATTGTTATCAAAATCTGTGAAGTATATGTATCTGTTTTTTAAATTAGTTTCATCCACATTTCTGTTTTGACCTTAAGTTAGCACTATGACTTCATTCAGGGTGCGGAATAGAATACCTCAAAGCTGAGTCAATGATTGTGTATAATTTTTCAATTGTTTGGTGCTGTAAATCCTAATGCTTACTGAAATTTTCCAAATCAACAGCTGTGATATACTGAGCCTCGAGTTTGTGCCTCAAGTGTATGCACAAGCCTATTTTGATTAAAGATGTGTCAGTATCACTTGTTTAAGAAATTCACCACTTGTATCTAACATTGTATTTTTATACCCTTTAAGTATTTTGTAAATAATCTTATTGTTAGTTGTTAATTTCATTGACCTTCTTAGTTCAAGCATGTACTGGCATATCTTTAATTTAAAATATCTGTTGTTGTATTTCAAGTATTTATCTTCAAGGAAGTTGAAAATTTTAATTATTCAAATTAATTTAGTAAGTTAATTCCAGGTATGTATTTGGAAATTTTCTTCGTTGTTTAATTTTGAGATAACCACCAATTTTTTCTTTTTGCACTGTTTGATCATTTTTTCACTCCAGACTTGATTCGAGTGCAAAGAAATCACATAGATGCACCAGTAACATGAATTGTGTTAGATTTCTCCAAAACAAACTTCAGTTTCTAAGTCTGGAAGAGATAAAACATAGTTACTTGAGAAATTATCATTTCTAATTGCTGTAGACATGACTTTAGGACTTATTTGGTAGGATTCTACTATACTTATGTTCGCTCCACCTTAAGATCAAATGATATGTATGAATATTTTTCGTTTGCTTCTTAATATCAGTAACAGGCAGCATGAAGATTGCCATCGCATTTCTGTACAATGTGAGTCCTTCTCTACGCACATCTCTTATTTGTGCTTTATGGAATATGAGATACAAACATGCTTTTACATTGTTAATGATTCTTTCAACAGCTATGCATATGTTGTTAACTAGCTTTTTTTAAAAAGAATATCTGTCCTGATAAATTCTGTGAGAAAAAATTTAAAAAGCTTAAAGAAATAAGTCTAGATGTATACTGCTATTTATGATTTCGCCCATGATGAAGCAATGAAACCATTAAATGTTAATGATAATTATTCTTGGGATGTAATTAAAGACTGAACTTAAATTGTATTGGAAATTTTATTTTAAATCCTGCATTATGTAACTAATGCCATTACTACAGCACTTTTCTGACAAAATTGGTATAAATTAAAAAACTCATGTTGAATTTGCAAGGATAAATTTAAAAAATTAGGTATAAGTAGTAACTGAAAGAAACTTGACCAGTATAGACAAAAGAGGGGATCAACGTACGCAGATTCTCACTTTTCATTTACAGCAGACAAGAGTTTTTAAACATTAAGTAGTAGCTTCAGTATTTCTTCCACTTTTCTTTTTAACATTAGGAACAGGAGCATTAGGATTGGTACCTTTGTAGAAATCTTTCAAAAGCTGCATTGCCTCTTGAGATCTGACTCCACCAACAACCTTGCAAGGGTTGTCTGCTAAAACACTTGTATCTAGAACTGTGCCACAGCCTCCAAATCTGTCATTCTGGCAACCATAGGTCAACTGTTTCAGATGCAGCTTATGCAAAGCTCCAGCACACATTATGCATGGCTCCACTGTCACAAATACTTCAGTGTCAGCAAGCACAGAATTAGATTCCTTCTGATTTTCTTTGCACCATTTTAACACCTGCGAGCAGATTGTGGTTTTAAGTACACTGTCTTTCTGACCGCATGCCGTAATCAAAAGAGCACACTTACATCATCAATGCAGTTGATTTCTGCATGCCTTGTAGCATTGCGAGTTTGATTCACAGTGTTCCTTCCGATGGCAATGATTTTTCCTTGATATACAAAGACACATCCAACAGGGACTTCACCAACTGTTAGGGCTTGTCGTGCAAGTTTCATTGCTAATTCCATCCCTTCATCTGCACTTAAAGCATCTCCAACTGCAGGGAAAGTTTCCTGAGCTTGAGTGTTCTCATCCACAGAAACACTATCACTTGATTTGGCAGTCTGAATATCATTTCCATCCATCTTTTGAGAATACTGGGGTACTGTTGATCTAGTTTTTATGTGGAACCTGTTAAGAAAACGTGATGGGTAAAAATACTCTATTGTGACAATAACTAATGTGCAAAATGATCGCAAGTACATTTTTACCAGAAATTTCAGCAGAAGCTTTAGGATGTGTACTTAAGAACGTAGAAATAAGTCCAGAAGCCCAAGGGATTGTAATTTCTCTGAAACTATCTCTTTCCAATTGCCAGAACTCTTTGCATTACGGGGACTAGGATGAGGTATTGACACAACCTGTAAGATAAAGTATGTTCAAGTTGCAATAGTTAATTTTAACAGACAACATTCACAGAATTTGAATTTCTTCACCAGTGTGGTCACACCTTTATGTCTTTTAGGCCGGCATCTTTAACAAGAGAGCAAGCGCGTTTCTCAGCAAATTTTCCAATAGCTACAACCGTATGAACTTGAAGCAAAAGGAGGATTTTTACCAAAGCTGTATCACAGAGAGACAAAAGAGCTTTGGATTCAGCTGCCTGAAAACATAGAAGAGCAACCATGAGTTTATTCTTTTAAAAAAAAACTCCACAAAAAACATTATTGTCACAAAAACACACCTTTAACTCTGCAGGGGTGATATTTTTTCCAGAATCTGACATAAGCGCGATAGGACAGTGGTTGTGGATAAAGCTATGTTCAAAAAAAACACAGGGATCTGTTCCACACAGTTCTTGAAACAAGCCCCAAAATCGTTTCCCACTTACTTCGCAACGATGGCAATCTAGTCCAGATACCAATCTATAACGAAGAAAAATAACCACAAAATGATTTCTATTGATCTATTCAGATTTTACTGGGATGGAAGATAGGAGATGGATACCTTGCTGGATGCTCTTTCTTTGGTTTATTAACTGAGCATCGGATTGCGAGCCATTCCTTAACAACAGTAACTTCGCCAAATGGAACCTGCAAAAGTAATTGTAAAAGGCCTTCAGATCGGTTCGTGGATATCATACCATAAGATAGCAGAATTATTGGTTGATTTTACAATTGATTGAAAGGAAAAGTATGTGCATTATTAAAACCAATACCATAACAAAGTTTAGGAATAAATTTGCGAAGGGAACTGTTTCTCACCCCAGTTTGAGACATACCCCAAGGTCCTGGGTTCATCCCAAGAAATAGAACTTTCTTGTTCGAATTACAGAATTTTCTGACAAACATGGCATGCAAATTGAAAGCATACTCAATAGGGCTATACACATACTCAACAGGTTTGCTAAAGTTTAGAGTATTTACTTCAGCACATAACTCCAATTCAATTTGAAGGAGTCTCTCTGATATAGAATTTGAATCGTTCTGTTCTGGGATGTGTTGACTACCACCAGTCGACTGACCCGAAACATGAGAAAGGTCACTGAGGTCATCTCTATGGGTGCCGTCACCAAGTGCCCTCTTCTGATTCATTTTAAGTACAGCGTTAGATCAGAAACCAGATAGGAAGAAAGTTCCAATCAAATGGGAAGCATGTGGGAAGGAGACCCAACCAAATCTCAAATTTCATCGGACCGCAGTTATCAGTGGAATATATAATTTCTCACTCAAGAAGAAGCAGAGAAATCCGGACGCGATGAGAGGGGCAACGAACTGACAAAATAGGAGAAAAAAAAATTAAGTTGCAAGAAACAAATGTGACATCTGTTTTCAACAACATGCACCGGGTGGGAAATAAACAAAGGTTGTGCGCTTAGCTCTCTAATACAATATGCACAGAACCGTTGTCGTTGTACGCAGATGCAGTCATTATCTGCAGGACGTGTTTTTTAATGTCAGTGTAGTTGTGCGTTGTTACTTGGTTGTACTTCTTACACTTCGCCGTATGTTTTTGCCATTCCCGGTGACTACTTGGTCATAACTACTTTTAAACACATGTTGATAACGGTTGCCTCTGAACCGTGACGAAATGGGGTGCTGTTGGGGTTACTGCAAAGAGGACAGCTCATCTCAGGTAAACCTCCCCTTTTGCCCATAATTTGAGGTTATATCTGTACGCTATGCTCCTTATTTTGGTGGCGCATATGAATATCTTCAATTAGAATCCCCTATAACTGTCTGTATCAATTTCAACCAGTAATTTTTATTTTTTGTGGTCATCTAAACCGGTTCATTTTTCTTCATACTGAGCATTACACTTGTTTGAAGCCAGGGGTCATGATTAAGTTAATTATTTATGGTAGAAAGATTGGATTGAACCTCCATAGCATGTGCTTTGCTCCCTTTGTTGTGTTTCCATGGTCTCTTGTTCTGTGTTTCTTTTGGATGGACACCATCAGTGTGTGACATGGCTGAACAAAGAACTGTCTGCCATAGGCTTTAGAATTCTCTTACCCAATAATGCTTCCTAAATATATAATGTTCTCCTCTTTTTATTTACAGGGTGGGGAAACGAGTGAACGCACCCACCTCCTTGTTGACCCTGTGAGCAATAACACACCTGCTCAAAGAGCAAACAGGTAAAGAACTTCAGCTCAAGTTATCTTTTGAAAAACAACATTTTTTGCATTTTGTAAGTTAATTGCAATACTTTGGAAATAATTTTTATAATGGTCCTACATGTTCCTTTCCAACAGTGACGACTTCATTTCTCGCTATCCCAATTCAGTACCCAAGAAGACTGATGAGCAGTCAGCTTTAAGCAGAATATTGCAGGAAACAGCAACGTAAGTTTAACCTTATAATGCTGAAATTAAATAGCATGGCACGTACAAATTTATCATGTTGGTCAGAAATTTGGACATTGTTCTTTTTAATTCCAGAAATGTTATTGATGTTGCTGCCTTAGACTCACATAATTTGGAACAGCATGAATACAAGGAACGCACAAAGCAATACCAGCAACGACTAATGCAAGGGACAGGTCAGAGGTGGCATTTGACATCTCCAAGCCTCCTTACTGATATACCAATGCCTGAAAAGGTGCTTGCTGCACCTCCACTATCATTTATGGACATGGTCCTGGTAAGTTGCATGTCTTTTTTTGATTGCATGCATCCTTGGAAAATGATATTAAACAAAGAATTCTGGGATTTTAAATATTTTTTTCCTTGTGGGAAATTGTGGAAAGGCAGTTGTCCAATATGGTTATTTTTCCAAGCTTGTGGCTTACTTTTTCCTAATTCTCATCTGGCAGTCGTTTGTTCTTTCTCGTACTCATCATATTATTTTTCTTTTCACTAGATATCCACAACTGTTCAAAACGCGAACTCTGCTTTAGAAGAACTGAAAGTCGAACATAAAGAAGATCTTGTTGTTCCGTTTCGTATTCCTTGAAAAGAGGCAAGCATTCGTTTAAAACTGCGCATAAGTTTGTTATTTACAGCATTGAATTTTATGAGTATGTTGGAGTTTATTTTTAAGGGTAGGTCTCACCCACTGCATTTGTTTGTGAACAACAAAGAGAAGTTTTAAGTCATCAAGTTTTAAATTTGCTACTCATATTCTTATTGATAGTGATCAGTCATGCTCATATGTGATATTTTTGTAGTGAAAGATATGAAGGTTCTGCCGAAGTGCAGATCTAATTAAATCCTTCATTTATGACTGAATATTGATAAATTGACTTTATTATATCATAAAAAATTCTTGCTATCTTTATTAGTCTTTACATGCCTTAATAAAAAGACAAGATAACTCTTATCTATTAGAGCAATAATGCTAAAAAAATTTGAGGTAACTGCATTGTTGGGAAATCAGGATCATATGTGTGCTATTTGGCTGTGGACATATGTCAGTTGTTTAGTATCATATGAAAGATTGTTTGATTTCAATTACAAGCTGCATTATCTAGGATTCTTTCTAGTTCATTTTCTTTTCTCAGGCTATTTCCCACATTTGTAATTTCTATTTGTCCTGTGCCTGACATGTAACAAGTTGTAATATATTTGTGAGTTTATCATGAATTTGTATCAAATGAACATTATACATATTGTGAATGCACATCAGTCTTTTAGATTCATGCTCTTAGATGTATTTCATTTTAGCTCATTCTTTAATGTGCGACTGCCTATTCACCTCCTTGTTAGTTTGTTACCAACTTATTGAGAAATTCAGCTTTAAAATGCTCTTGCTGTTTTCACTTGTCAAAAGACAAAATGGTAAATTACTAACGTAAAATGATAAATTTTCAGAAAAATGCAATCCACATCCGTTTATTGTGTACTGATTGTGACAATAACAAGAAAGATTGTGGTTTACAAGACATTCTTGGCCGCAATAATTATTCACAAGAAACCAGAAATTTACATTCATGAGCTAACAGAGCTGTTTGCAGCAGGCGCGACTGGAGCAGCTGAGGCAATAATGCTCAACTCTGCACCTTTTTTAACAGTAGCGGGAGAAGCATGGAAGAAGTAGAGCATGAAGCCAGCGGCTAGAAGAACATGGAGTGCCAGGACGATTCCTAGAACCAGGTAATGACGAGCCTGGATCTGAGATACAGCTGGCCAAATGGACCCAACTAAAACAGCTGCTGAACAGCTGGCTCCAACAAGAACAAGCAGCCACTGTAGCCATGATACTTGTATCACCCAAAATATAGAGACTGGAATGTATATAGTTAAGGAATAGCCATAAACACACAACAGATCCAGGAAAGAGAGCCGATGCTGAAAGAAAAATAGAAACAATATATGAAAATAAGGTAAACATAAGACACGGGAGAAAACAATTACAAATGGATTATTACCTCTTCTGGGACCATCCACTTTAATGCTCCCCATAAGCCCAGTGGAACAATCCAAGCATAACTGTAGATTGCAGAAGCAGACAGGGTGACGGCATGAAAGTCATATTTCCAGTGATAATCTTGGTTGGGATTGGCAGCTCCAGCTTGAAGGTAATTTGCGAGGTTGCCACTGATAGCAATTGAAAAGACTAGTGTTGTACAGATCCAAAACGGTCCATACAAATCTGGTTTTCCATTCACATGATGCTGAAGGAAACTTTTGGGGAATGGAATAACAGCTCCATATAATCGATGAAGAACCTGGTCGGTATCTATGTCAAAAAGGTTCTGGAAGAAGTTAACAGACCAGAATGGTGCACTTCGTCTGGCTTGATCTGGGTTATCGTCCAGAGGATTTTCGACTAGTTTAGACTGGCTCGCAACTATGTCTGAGTCAGATTCAATATCCAGAAAGGCCGCATTCTGCATTGAGCCAGGAGGAGCTTCATGAAATTCGAGGTTTGTATCCATTTTGACTCAAATCGGTATGTCTCGACACTTCATGCAGAGGTTAAGACGGTTCCGTTGTCAGTATGTCACAGTTCAAACGCAATCGATTCACTCTTTAGGTAAGAAACACTTATATATGCATTTTTGACAGCGCCGCAATGAGAACTGCAGACAGCACTGATGTCGAAGAAACGACAAACGATGCACCAGAGTTGCAGACTCAGGTTGCAGACGAAAGCAGCGGTTGCGGTTGCTGTTGTTGATAGTTGTTGTGTTATGCTTGCAGGATTCAGCCGCCAGAGAGCGCATCCATCGCCCAAAAGTGGAGAGTGGATATTCGCACCATGGTCGTTGTCGTCTGCTCTGTTGACGCAGCTCACGCGTGATCGAGTGAGGTCGGGCGCGAATTCCTTTCTTGCAACAAATCGTACTTAATTTTCTCTAATTG
>CABIKL010000232.1:0-26740 GCA_902196195.1 Aptinothrips rufus | reverse complement strand
AGGTGAGATGTGCCGCGCCGTGCGAGCTCGCGAGCACGCTGCGCGGCGCATCGAGCCGCCCTCACCTCGCGCCCGCCGGTGTGCGGCCCGAGCGAAGTCCCTCTGCGACGACGTAGGCTGGCGCATCCTTAACCTAGTAATTATTGTTTGTTTTCATTCAAATTTTCAAATTTTTGTTTTGTTTTTGTTACTTTGTCAGCGCAACAAAGTTGCAAGGGAAGCACCTTTAGATATACCAACATGGAGATTTTAAAAGGATGAAATTTGAAAATTCAAACCGCGCTATTGATCATTATAGCTATTTGAACGACCCTGCATTTAACTCAACGTGATCACGAGCATGATGCCTGATGCCGTTAACGACCCGTCGCCGCGAAAGCAGTCAAGCCAAATAATACTCACGTCACACGGAATGGTTAGATTAGCAGTCCAAGATGGCGGAACTCACGTCTGATTCTTCCCCGTGTGATGTGATATGTTACAATAGCGACCCCAGCCTGCCCCAGCCTCGGAGTGCCGAATTGAGGCCATGCGGTGAGAAAAAATCGAAATCGAAACGATTTCACATAGTGAAACGAAATGCGAAAGTTCCAAAAATATGCGTTTTGATACGTTCCGTTTCAATATCGAAAATATTGTGATATCAAAACTAAATTTGCCATTCGTAATTTCGTTTCGATGTCCCAATTCTTGGAGTTCCGTTTCGTTTCGATATCGTAACTATCAATTTCGTTGTATGAATCGTTTCACTACGTTTCGAAACGATACGCTCTTTTGAATGGTTTCGATATATTGAAACGAAATAAAAGTTTCGTTTCGATACTTTTTCCATCCCTGGTTCTAAAAGTCATTCGAGATAGCTCAAAAACCGAATTTTTGGACGGACTTTTCTACTTGGGGGTCAGGAAGACCGAACAGCGAACTAGTGCTCAGAAGGCTGAGAGGATAGTTTATTTGATACTAGGCTGGCGCTTATACTGTAAAGTGCAAAATACTGTGAAACCAAGGGACATTGATTAAAATAAAGTTAAAATAAATCTGGTTTTATCTTGAATGTTTATTTCATACGTTGATCCTCTGGCTGAATCAAGAAGTACACAAATTTTGCTGTATTGAAACCCAAGGAAAACATGATGAAACATTAAAGTTTTGTTGAATTTTTAAAGAGCAAATGCATTTTCAAGCCAGTTGCTTTAACCCTGTGGCCACAAGTATGGCCGTTCTGCAAACGAGCGGACCAGTGGGCGCAATTGGTCTGTCTGGATGTACTCAACCAGGCATTCAAGATTAACCAACATCAGACAGGAAAAAAAATTCCCTCAAAAATGGGAATGCCTTTTCATTTCGGAGGAAGTTTTCAGATTTGCCTCAAAGTTATAAGAGATGGTCCTATTTGGATGTTCTTAGACTTCTGAGATAAAAGTGAACTTTAACAACAACTCTAAAAAAAAAAATTATTTGTTCTGATTATCAATAAAATCGTGCACAGCATTTGGAAAATAAAGCAAAGCAAAATAAGTCATGTCTGACATAGAAAATTATATTTTTATTTTCCACAGCACAGTACATATAAACCTTGTAGGTGCCAAACGAAATTGCAAGGTCATCAGACACTTTGCCTTCAGTCGATTTTATTTAAATGTACAGTACACATAGAGGAAATTAACAGAAAATGACAGAGCTCTTAGCCTATGTACATAGATTGACTCAGGGAGAGTGTCAACATTATTTTCATAAAATCTTAACATTATTTTCTCTACTTGCCAAATTCTGACATAATCTTGAATCACAGTTCACCCTTTCACTTCTGGAATGAAGATAACTACAACAAGTGAGTTTTTTCACAATATTATTTTATCACTACATTCATGTCAAACTACTCAAAAACAACGATTGCACAGCATTTGTCAGTGGAGTATTCAAAACCATAAAAATCAACAAGCACAAAATTATGTACAATGAGCAAATGCTAAGGCCTTGCAGATGGATATTTCACACACCAAACAGGGCTACATAGCCCATATTAAATAGCTTCACTAAGAGATTTTCTGTTTCATTTATGCTTAGATTTCTTTTTTTTGTTCTTTACTTTCCGTTTATGATGTTTTTTCTTTTTGATAGAGTGTTTTTTCCCTGATTCTGAATCACTACTAGATGATTCATCTGAATCAGATTCAGAATCTGAGCTGGATTCAGTCTTCTTCTTTTTTAACTTCTTCTTCTTTTTCTTTTCTTCCTTCTTTCTTCTTTTCGCTTTCCGTTTTCTTCTCTTCTTTTCCTCCTCGGAAGAATCTGAGCTGCTATCTTCTTCACTGCTGTCATCATCTGAGCTGGAATCACTTTCAGAGGATGATTCACTTTTCGGCCTTTTCTTGGCCATCTTCTCTTTCTTTGCTTTCTCCTTTTTGGTGTCTTTGGTTTTCTTGATGTCATGCTCAGAGCTGTCTTCGACAAGCTTAATCTTTTTCTTGTCGTCCTCGGTGGCCTCACCGGAGGGGTGGGGACGCTTCTTGGACGGCGTCGCGTCTGGGGCTGGCTGTCCAGCCGCTCCTTCACTATGATCGGCCTCCTTGTCGCCGGCAGCTGACGCAGCTGACGCAGCTGACGCAGCTGCGCCGCCCCGCTCTTCCTGGTCGCTCTCTTCCGAGGTGGACGCGTCGTAATCCGGCTCGAAGTTAGCCTCGTCCAACCCGGGTTTCTTGTCACCGAGTGCTTGCTTCTTTTTCTTCTTTGGTGACGAGGAAGTCCCCTTCTCTGGAGGCGGGGTTTTCTTGACGCCTTCCTTTTTGGAGTCCTTACTAGACGAGTCAGCTTTATTTCCTGCCTCTGCAGGCTGAGTCTGCTTAGACTGTTCTTCCTCCTCTTCCTCGTCATCCTCTCCAGACTCATCGCCATCGTCGTCATCGCTCGAATCACTCCTCTCCACCCTCTTGGATCTCTTCTTCCTAGTTTTCTTCTTGCCCTTCTTCCTCTTCTTCTTCTTTTTCTGTTCTCTGCTGGAGCTCCTCGACCTCCGCCGTTTCTTCTTCACCTCCTTTGACTTGTGTGCCTTGGCCGCCTTCTCGGGGGTCTTCGACTTGGCCTTGTCCACCGCCAGCTCCTCCTCCTCCTTCGCCTTCTTCTCCTCTTTGTCTTCAATCTGCGCGACGGGGTGCACCACCCCGACGACGCGGCTGGCCAAGTGGGACGCCCTCTCCGCGTCCCTCCGGCTGCGGTCCTCGCTGCTGAGGTCGCGCGCTCTTCTCCTGTCCCTGTCTCTCTCCTCCTCATGGTGTCCTGCAGCATGCCGTCGCCTGTCGTCTTCGGACCGCGAGTCATGGCGCCGCCGGTCCGCGAGTCGGTCCGCGAGTCGGTCGCGCTCCCTCTCCTCGTAGTATGCTGCGGCGTGTCGCCGTCGGTCCTCGCTGGTGTGTCGCTCCTCGCGTCGCTCCTCGCGTCGCTCCTCGCGTCGCTCATCGCGTCGCTCATCGCGTCGGTCCTCGCGTCGCTCCTCGCCGTGCCGGTGCTTGCGGTCACCCGAGTCTGCTCGCCGATGGGACGAGGACGGCGGCGTGGGTGTGCCGGTTGACGCCGAGGGTCGCTCGGGATTCAGGCCGATCGCCATGGCGCTGCCCTTGAGGGAGGAGGCGGAGGACTTGTGGTGGCGGTGGTGGTGGTGGTGGTGCCGCGAGGTGTGGACCGATGCAGTGGTTGGGGAGGCGCCCCGGTAGACCCTGCGGCCAGAGGACGGCTCCTTGTCCACCAGCACCTCGTCCACGCGCCCGCCCAGGCGCTCCTTGGCAGAGATACGCACAGGCGAGGACGGCGCCGAGGCCTTCCTGTCCTTGTCCACCGCGCCGTGCTCCAGCCGCACCGGCACTGTGATGGTGATGCTGTTGTTCACCTCCTTGGCTTCCCGCCCCTCAGCGCGCGCTTCTGCTGACTGGGTCTCGGCGGCGTGCAAGTCGGGGGTAGTGGACGACACCTTGCGGTCCTTGTCCGGCACGTACACCTTGCGCTCGGCGCGCTCGGCGCGCTCGGCCTTCTTCTCGATGGGCCGGATGGCGTTGGTCGCCTTCTGGAAGATGGCGTTCTCGGCGCGCTTCAGCACCTCCGACGTCACCTTGTCCTGCTTGGTGGCCTCGGTGCCCTCGTTCTCCTGGCCCGAGGACTCGTACACCGTGCTCGAGTCCTCCATGAGCTCCCACTTGGACGGCTCCGGCAGAGGCGCCAACATCTCCGTGCTCTTGAGAGGACTCGGTGTATTCGTGTCCGGCTCCGTGGCCACAGGCAGGCTCTTGCGGTCCGGTGTGGCCTCCGAGGTCTTCGGCGACTCGGTGCTCTCGCCTTTGTCCCTGTCCCTGTCCCTGTCGCCGAGCCCAGCGCCGAGCGTCGAGATGGACCCCGCTCCACTCGCGGCCGGAGAGCTGTCAGCTCGGCTGTCCGCCTCCTTGCCGTCAGGCGTGGCCGGCTGGGCCCGCGACTGCGACGGGGACGACTCCTCAGTCTTCACCGCCGGCGCCCCTTCGACGGAGACCTCGTTCTTCGGTTTGATGCGCAGGTTCACAGACTCGTCACTGGTTCTCAAAACAGCGTCCTTAGTGCTACTGGCCTCTTTCTCAGCTTGTTCCACATTTTCTTCCTCAGTCTGGATGGATTTCTTCTCGACCTTCCTTTCAGATTCTTCTTTAATCAGTTTCTCTTTCTTCAATTTCTTCTTTTCTTTTCTTTCAATCTTGTCCAGCTTCTTCTTTTCCTTCTCAAGATCGCTGTGCTTTTTGCTTCTCCTCTTCAGCTTGCTCTCCTCTTTCTTCTTGTCTTTCTCCTTTTCTTTCTCCTTCTCCTTGTCGCCGTCCCTGGAGACGCTGCGGTGGACCGGGTGGGCCTGCCTGTTCTCCTTGTTCTCCCTGGCGGCGCCAGTCCGCGCTGAACTCGAGTGGTGGCGGCCACTGCTGCCTCCGTCTGGCTGCCTCTTCTTGTCAGGGGAGCGATCCGAGTCGCGATCCTTCTCCTTTTCCTTATCGCGCTCCTTGTCCTTCTCCTTGTCGCGATCCCGATCCCTGTGTCTCGACCGATCGTACTCCCGATCCCTATCTCGATCTCTATCTCGGTGTTTCTCCTTGTCCTGGTCGCGATCCCGTTCGCGCTCCCTATCCTTGGGCCGGTGGCTCTCTCTCTCTCGCTCCCTGTCGCGATCTCGTTCCCTGTCCCTTTCTCGATCTCTGTCGCGATCTCTGGCTCTGAAGTCGTCCCTCCTGGGTCGGTCTCTGAAGCGGTCCCGGTCCCAGTCCCTGTGGTCGTACATGGACGGCTGCACCAGGGGCGGGATCATCTGGCCACTCGGCCCCACGGGCCCCATGGGCGCCGCTAGCGGCATGCCTGGCATGCTCCAGCCGTGCGGCGGGGGCTGCATGTGGGGGGGCAGCAGGCTCTGGGGGTGGCTCTGGGGGTGGGCCATGAGGGGCTGCGGGGCGCCGTGCGGGGCGCCGTGCGGGGGACCATGCGGGGGCCCGTGCACCATCAGCTGTCCCATGTGATGTCCTTGGTGGCCTGCGTGGGTGGGCTCTCGCTCTCGCGGCTCCCTGTTGTCTCTGGACCGCGACGACTCGTATTCGTTCACCCCTGGAGGCACCAGGTCTTTCTCCATGTTGGGCTGCACATCCCGGTCCCTCTCTCTGTCCTTGTCCCTCTCCCTATCTCGGTCCCTGTCTCGCTGCCTGTCCGCCGAGCGAGCGCGCCTCTCCGGCGTGCGTTCTCGTGGCGATGGCCTGTCCCAGCCGGGCTCCCAGGTGCCGGGCGGCGGCGGCGTCTTGTCCCTCGCCGGCCGCGAGGGCTGCAGCGGCAGCAGTGGCAGCAGCGCGCGGTCTCGGGGCGGCTCCCTGGGCCGGTCCCTCTCCCTGTCGCTGTCTCTGTCACGGTCCCTCTCTCGGTCGTCCCTGTACGGCGGCAGGAGGGCAGGGCCCGCAGCAGGGCCGGGGGCGGCGCTCGGGGCAGGACCCGGGACCATGGCCGCCGCGTGGTGGTGGTGGTGGTACTGCGCCAGCATGGCGGGCTCCGGCTCGAAGCGTGCGCCCCGCGGCGGAGACATCCTTGACGGGCGGTACGGGCCGGGGGCAGGACCCGGCGGGGCGCCGAGGGCGGGGCCAGGACCATCATACCGCTTGTCGGGGTACCTGCGACAGGAAACAGCACATGACATCGGCCACATAACTAGAACCGCACCTAATCCCGAAGTACACCCAATACCCAAGAGGCATGAGACAATGATTCGATGGAGAAGAAAATAATGCAAGAAACAAATTCCAGGAAAAGAAGAATAAAAGATCTGCAAAAAAATGCTGTGCTGAGAACGAAGGACCCCAGAAATGTTTGGTGCAGATTATTTGACAAACCACTTCCTGTAGTATAAGATAAAACAGCATAACATTTGAAAGAAATGTTATATTAGCCAAACTAAGTAATGAAAAAAGATCTGAATCATTACATATTCATGTGTTTCGTCCCACAAAAGTCCAGACAGGAAAAAGGTGAGGCCATTTAACATGACGTAAGAAAGAAAAATACAAGAGCTTCATACAAAACAAAATGTGAATAAGCGAATAGATTCCAAAACAAATAAACTATACTTTAGAGAAAATAGGATGAATAAATTAATGAGGATTTAAGAAGCACAAACTTTTGAAAACCATTATGTTTACACCAAAAATATGAGAGACTTTATGAATGATTTGCATCAACAGTACCAGTAGGAAAAGAAATTTCGTGCTGGAAGGGTGACCAAGATACTTCAGCTAGCACTGAAAAAACAATAGTTTGTGGTCTCAGAACTAGTTAGACTTGAGAACTTTGTTACAACCATCAACCTTACTGTTGTCTTTTTCATGCTGTAGGTAAGTACTCCATTCCATCTGCCATTAATAAATGTGAGGATTACTTATTGCACAATAGATAAATATCCAATGTGCAAAAGTGGGCTTGTGGGTAGAAACTGACTTCAACCTGAAGCTCCATTGAAGTTCAAGACTTTGAAGTATGATAATGGCGTACACTAATGTCCTTAAACCAGAAGATTGGATAGTAAAATTGAGGTAGTACTAAACTGCAAATGCAGCAAACTGCCACATACCACGTATCATTAACTTAGCAAAAAACCGTAGGCTGCAAAGAAAAAGTAAAGTTTATTCTGCTGCGTCTTAACTGATGTAATAAAGACCATGATGCAAAGTTAAGAGCTTTTATTAAAAATATTGTACAACTTCACAAAGCCTTTAAAGACAGCAGTATGTCATGTAAAATGCACACATCACAATAGAACTTGCAGTAAAAGTGGAGGTAAGTTACAGATTAAAACAAATATCAATAGGAATAACGGTCTATGCATCTGTCTCATGCAAAACATCGATATGAATCCTGATTTAATTGGTAAAACTCTCCAGTACTCATGATTTGCTTTAGTTCTGAATCCTGATTTTTTAATCAGTAAACCTCTCCATTTCTCATGATTTGCTTTAGTTCTGAAGTCTTTTTTCTTTAATAGAAAAAGAGAAACATTGTCATTGCAATCCGAAATAATAATAATGCCACACGAACAACAAGAGTCTGCAGCTTTTAACAGTTTTGTTTGAATGTTTGCAATGAAAGTATGGGATTAAACCAAATTTAAACCTTATTAAAATTGCTGCTGGAAAGAATAAATTATCAATCCAATATTGCAAGCATTTAAACCACAATAACAATTCCAAAAAAAAAAAAAAAAAAAAAAAAAAAAAAAAAAAAAAAAAAAAAAAAAAAAAAAAAAATTATGAAAGAAAAAACAAGAAAAAAAAACTCAGATCCGTTCCATACATGGATCTTTCCAATCACATATCTTAATTACACTGTTTTCCTCCAACCTCAGTAGGTTACAGCAAATTTAAACTGATCTGCATAACAAACTACCAGTTGATTGACACTGGCGCAGTTTAAAATACAAATTATTTTACAACACGTCTCAATAAAAAACAGTGTCTTCTTACTTTGAGCTGGTTTAGTAAATGTGTTTGTGTTACGTAATCTTGTGATTTCACACAACCTCCTGTCAACCAACGTTCTGTGTTTGGATGTATATTCCTTCCTGAAGCTGTCTTTTTTCCACTCATGCACAGTGAAGACATATTTTGTTGATGCTCACAAATAGTTTGATAACCATGAACTCAGGACTGTTACAGTCCTGAGCTTTATGTCTTACACTTATTTTGAAAAAAATAAGAAAGGGTAAAAATCTTTTTAAGACTTCAAAACTTTTGAAGGTGATGCTGCAATTCTCCAGATGAAGTACACGTACATCACAGTGACAATAGGATCCTTTCTCTTATTTTAAACAATTACTCTCACGTAACTTTTACCAGATATTAGAGGGCTCTTAGTTTTACTTTATGAGAATAAAGCCAAAACGATCAGATTTACCTCTTAACTACATCCTACACGAAATTCTTTTTATTAATAATCCTGTGCCGCAACATAGAAATTACTCTATAAAAATGTCAGGCAGCAGATTGCATGAACAATTAGGTACCAAGTCCTAATCCACTTCACAAGCTTAAGTTCTGCTGTAACCTCAAAGAGCTCTGGGAGCATTTGTATGTACCCTATTAACTATTAAGACTCAAATGAAATCTAGTAAGACAGGAAGAAGTACAGTCTACAGTGCTTCAAGAGATCAACATTATGAATACTATCTGTAACTATAATTACTTAACAAGGGCCATCAATAGATGAGGATTAAAGACAACCTGGCTTGAGGGTGGAAGAAAAGGATGACTTCTATAAACTGGAATGGCATGACACAGAACCAAGAAGAATCTGAAACTCGACCAAATTTTAAGGCAATAACAATTTTATAGTTCTTACACACGAATTTGTAAGATTGTGTTGTTGTGGTTTCAGATATTTCATTTTCCGTTATAAGATGTGTTAAGTGATGTGTGTATTGCTGAAATTATTCCTCTTCAGATTACAAACAGAAAATATGAATAAACCAAACTTGAGATTTTAAATATTCAGCTTCAAGTAATAAAATGTTTTCCCCAAAACCAAACAATCTTGATGGAAAATTTTCCTTTTACATACCAAGTGAAAAGAAAAGTGGTATTTGACACTCTAGTGAGACTTAAACTAATACTTCTAACATGCAATGCAGATTGAAAGCTCAATTTAAGACCCATATAGAACCTTAACTTTCAAGAAAGCAATACAAAGATTTCTATTTGTGAATCTTGCACCAAACAGTATATTTTCATCAAATTCAAACCATAAATCAGTATGATGAACTATTTTCCTTCACATCACACAATGAGAAAGAAACTAACAAATTATAAAACACAAGCATTGAATGCATTGAATGGATCTTTGGAAAATGTAACAATAAATACAGATGTCAATGTAACTGCTTTGCAGGACACATATTTTGCCTTCTGATCAATCACAAAATGCATTATGCATATGAGACTCTTTATAAAGAGAAGAAAAAATAGTAATTTTCAGTTACTGAATCCTCCATATAATATCCACCAAATTTGTTTAGAGCATCGAGGTCTTCTCTTCCTATTTCCATAAACGACTTGATTCAGTATGTGAGGTTTGAATGAACGCCCACTGACTGGGGTACTGATTGTTTTGCTCTATATATCCCTTCCTGGCTAACTTCAGACATGATAAAGATTGTAAAAATCATGAGCCAACAAGTGCTACAGACTAGCATATTATCTATGATAACTTCATAACCCAGACATTCCACAATACAAAGGTCTGCCAAAACAGTGACTAGTTAAATGAGGAGGATGCAATTCCTAAAACAATGCATAACAAATAATGCTTATATTGATTCACGAAAGAGAAAGTTTGTAAGTCAGCAGTGAAACAAAAATAAAAATAAAAAATTATACATGGAAAAATCCAAAATTTTGCAGGTAGGGTGGTTACAAATACTTGTCATTGCTGATGTATGTACATCATTTCAAAAATTAAAAATAAAACAAGTTCACTTAACATTACATTTACAAAAATAATCACAGATGTAAATCACAGAAGCCTATCACAATCATTTAAAATCTGAAAAAAAATCACACATTGGTTTTGAGCAGTTAGGAAAAATTCCAGCGCACGAAAATTTCACATTTCCGACTTTTTGAAAAAAAGAAAAGTAACGGTCAACTATACAATGAGGAAATGATGTCTAGCATAAAGCTGAAACTTAGCATAAACCCCATTCAAAATTTAATGCTACACTGTAAAAGAAAACTTGTGAATATATTTTTCTTGCCAACATTCATATTTACTGAAGTTTACTAAAGTTCCCAAAGTTGTGTCTTACTTGGAGAGTGGCACTTCTTGCAATTCCCATGCAGAAATATCAAAACAAATTTGAAAGATTGCACATATTTCAGCAGAGCAGGCGAGCTTCAAAACATATAACAATCATACTGTGACCAGTCCGTTATATTATCACATATTGGTCAAACTGAAACACATATTCTTTTGGTTGGGAAGCACTAGGAGTGATCAAACAGTCATGAATTTTTATCTCACAAGTACTAAGAACGTCAGCAAGCCTGAAGATAATCTTTAATTAAATAAGTTCAGATTATAATCTTTTCGGAAGAATAAAACAAATTAATCCTTTACTTCATGGCAGATGAGCAAAGAAAGGTTCTAAGAGCATCATGACAATGGTACTAAAACACGTGCCAGGTCAAAGAAAATATGAAATTTACTGAGAGGTCAAAGTGCAAATAATAAAGACACAAATGCCTCAACAGTTAGCATGACATACCAGTAGCAATCAGATAGAAGAGCTCTGGTCAGATGAGCAGCTTTCACCTACTTTGATTTTTCTCAGACAAAGTTTAAGAGAGCCAAGTTTATATACATCCGTTGGAAGAATACAGAGCTGTCTACAGGAAAAAGAGGGTAATTTAAAGCCATGTGGAGTAAAATCAAGATAAATTTGAACATGCCTCTCATTCTTCACGCAAATAAATGTTTTGGAACCGTCACCATCAGACCATATTGCATACATAGAATATACATTGTTACTAGATAATAACATGGATTTTTTGTAGACACTGCCTACACACACAGGCAGATACAAACTCTTTGTAATGTTAAAAGAGTTTTGTGAATTAAAAGACATTGTAAAATCTCTTCATTACCTTGCATTTGATGCAGGTAGGGAAACACAACACCAAGCACAATGAAAATCTCCCAAATCAAAAAAGTGGAAGATTTATTGACAAATGGTTTGAACAAATTCCTGAGAGAGATTTAAGTTCATTTACTTATTTTTAAGATTAATGAAAGAACATGCATTTAGAGATCACGTGTGAAAGGGAGGGATATTTCAGATCTATTAATGGCTTGGAGAAATCATCTTTATGCAATGCTCTTTTTGTAATAAAAAAATGAACACACATTACACTACTGACAGAAAACACACACCAAAGACAGTAATGCCCTAGTAGCAGGGCAAGGCTAGGATTTACAATGAGATACCTGGTGTGCTGAGGATGATGGCCATAAGGCATGGGTCCACTTCCTTCTGATGGGTATCGATAGTTGTCTCGAGGAGGCACATCATAATCTTTTCGATAACTTGGAGTGATCATGCCTGGCTGAGCTCCTGGACCAGCTGATCGGCCTCTACCGCCTCTTCCTCTGCCTCTTCCACGTCCATAACTAGGTTCTGGATCGAAGTAAGGAGCAGGTGCATCTCTTGCATAACCTCGGTTATACCTATAAGAGGAGACGAATTACCATCAGAACTCATCCCATGAAAAATCAAATTAAATAGCTGAAAATCACATGAACTAGACCTAGTGCCACATAGCAAAGTATCTTATATCTTACCGAGGGAGAGGACTTCGACTACGAGACCTGTACATTCTAGGAGGAGCATCTCTTTCATGTAAATCCCTTCTTGGCCTTGGAGATAGAGGGCGTCGTTCACGAGGTGACAGTGAACGAGAACGAGACCTGTAGAAGCAAACACTAAATGAGGTCCGAAATAATAAACTAGAATAAATTTAAACAAATGGTAATGAGTTGTAATAAAATGTTAAACCGGTATACAGACATAAACAAAGAAGCATTGACTCATATATTAGCACTCAAAGCGGAAAACAAAACACAGAACACACACAAAACAGTCAGTAAAGCACTTGCAAGGGCTCATATCCAGACCAACGTAAAGAGTTTAACTTCATGTAATTAATACAAGAGGCTTTTTCTTTTTCTTTTTCTTTCATATTTTTGGTTCAGAGATGCAATTCTGTAGCACAGTTTAACTTGCCCGGATTGGTTTGATCGTTCGTTTTAAGACAGTGCTTAAATTGGTGACTTCCTTTGGAACTTACCTACTAAGGCTGAAGGAGGGAGAGCGACTTCTCGAACGAGATCTGGTTCGCGAGCGAGTTCTTGTGCGAGTGCGTGACCGCTTGAGTCTTGGAAGGGGTGATCGTGAGCGACGAGGAGTGAGTGATCGTCGGGTTCGAGATATGGACCGAGTCCATGACCTCCTAATAAATGTTCAAAATATTCTTTTAGACTACAGCACTTTAGATGGATTGATATTAACATAAGTCAAGAAGTCTATTAATCTTACCTAGGAGTTCTTGACCGTGATCTTGATCTGGTAAATTTCCTACTCTTTAATGGAGGAGAACGACTGAGGCTTCGTCGCGGAGAACGGCTGCGACTTCGGGTACGGCTCCGAGTCCGCGAGAGAGGAGTGCGAGACCGCAGAGACCGGGATCGAGAACGGGTGTAAGACCGCGATCTGGGACTTCTTTGACGCAACTTATCCCTCCTTTTCTCATTCTCTTCTTTCATCCTCAATCTACGCTCAAACTCTTCTAAGGGGTCCAAATTGTGCCTGGTGAACAAACACACATTCACAAATACACAAAGTGCCCAGTGACTAAAGACACACTTTTGTGTGAAAGATAACAGCAACAAATGAGCTCGCGTCAGCTTTTCAATTTTTAACTGATGAACATTGCCAACACCTTAAGCTTTAAGTGAGACCAGGAAAAACAAATTTACAATGAGACAGTTACCAGAAAAATTATTCCGTTAGAAACAAAATCAAATCTTTGGTCTTTAACTCATAGAAAAAAAAGCAAGCCTGCCCCAAAATAGTGGAATGTAAGCAACAAGTCTTACCCCAACTGGCTTCCATTATGGGCAGGGTAACGAGATGGTCCTCGGTCATAGTTGTCACGGTAAGCTGCAAAACAGAGAAAAAAATTTAAGCCATAACATCCTGCTTTAGACTGAAGTGTGAGAGAAAAACATAATAATTTGTAATCTTACCATATTTCTGGTCTTGAGGTGCGATAGAGAAGTTCATTGCTCTTTCATCATAATAGCCACTGAAACAAATGCATATTTTATAGCCACAGCATCCAAAAGGAATCATTCATTGCTGAGTCAAGAGTCACTATTTGAGCAGCGAAGGAGCAAGTTGAAAAGACACCCAGAGCGGTTTTGGGTTAATAAATTAAATTCACCACAAAAATTGAATACAAATAGCATAAGAACAGTATGGTAAGTGACAGGGGAGAAGAACGCAAAATGCACAAAACGCTTGGTAGAAAGACTACATGAAACCTGTGTTCAAATACTTCCATTTCTTGACATTTTCATCCACAAGCAAGATTATCCTTTCACACTTATGATTCAAAATGTTCACATTCGCACAGTTTAAAATTTTTGACCATTCAACATCCATAATGTTCAATAACAATCGTTGATTGAAATATCTGGAGGAATAGTTCGACAGAAGTTAAAGAAAAATAACAGCAGCCAATATGCATGAGTTGAAATAATGATATGGACAACATCAAGTGAATGAAAAAAAGAACATACCAACTTTAGTTCCAAAGAATTAATTAATCAAAAGAGGTATTGAAAAAAAAAGACTGTGGTGATATATTTATAAGAGTGGAAGTGAGGATCAGCACACCAAACTATGAAAAAAGAAACAAAAAACACAATCCAACAAAATGAGGTCGGAGCACGCCGACTTACCCCACATTAACGGGTTGCTTTGCTGGTCCCATAGCAGAGGGAGGAGGCAAAGATGACGGTGGAGCAATGTACATATGCTGAGCAGGAACCGACACCGGCTGGTTGTATCCTGAACCATCCTCGAGGACTCTGAACCATAACGCAAATCCGGCAGCCAAACCCCATGACCACACACACACATTAGAGCACAAATGGGCAGAATGAAAGAGGCTTGTGAAAGCTGATATGCTTATAAATCGGACCATACTGTGAAGCCTACCCTAGACCTTAAACTGATTTTAAGATGAGGCATGGGAGGATGTGACAGGACATTAAAAGTCAGTAATGACAGGCTCTGAACAATCCAAAGAACTGACAAGAAACTGACAAGGCATTAGGATGGGTCAAAAGTCTTAACTATGACAAGACCATTGATTATAGAGGAAAATCCAAGGTTAATTTAGTGGTATCCATGTTCAGAGGAAAGAAAACAAAAATTGGTAGTAATAATGATGGTGGATAGTAAAATCGAATAGGCAAATGGGAGTATGTGTTAGAAAGCATTTTTTCTTCCTTCTTTTGCACAGACCAAAATTTAAAGCAGGACACATAAGCACATGAGAATGTTTGTATTAAAACACTATTGCATCTTAGGATTCCTGGCCACCAAACCTGTGGAGCTAAAGCTCAAGGAAAACGTCTATCAAGTAATTGTGCATTAATGATCTCCACCATAACTGAGTGCCAAAACAAACACACCACTGGAAGTCTTTGTGCAACCAATGATCCACATAACGGTCCAATATTGAGGAGATGTCTCACTTTAAATTCAAGAGAATGTCAGTAGATGTAAGAGAGAACTTACCGTTGTGGGCCGTAAGCAGGAATCCCTGGTGGTTGATCTGAAAAAATTTTTACACAGTCAAAAACAAAAAGAAAAAAAAGAAAAAAAAATCCATATTCAAATTTTTAGACTCTAATCTTAGTTACTTTTGTTTAAATATGATAGGCAATTTTAAAATGTTCCATTTTTTTATAGCTTTTAAAATCATACACCCGTATTTATCCATGCCTTGTAGCCATCCTGAAAGTGTATAATTTTACCATAATAACAAATTAAGAACATTATTTCAAACTATACTCCAATTTTTGACAACCTATCAAAATCTGAACTCAAGAAAATCCATGCCACATGTATCAGAAAATTAGGCAACGGACACTGGCTGTACGATTGTATGAGCATCTCAACATCAGGAGGAATGTAAGGATGTTGATAATACATAATAAGCCCTCGAAAAAGCACCATGGGAAATTTACTAAGACTGAAGCCACACAAAGCACATGCAAAGAGATGAGAATGATACCAAACAAAATCTCGGTGAAAAGATGTCTATTAAAATTTGAACCATTTGTAGACCCTTTGCTTTGCAAGACAGTGAAGAAGTTTAACCCCACAGTATGCACAAACCAGACTGTATGTTCCTCCAAAACAATTTCAAACAAATGAAACTTGGTAAAGTAGAAAATAAAACTTTAAATTTCCAAATTTATAATAGTTTAAATTATTGTAAACATTTTTATCCTCTGGATACTAGCTGTGGCACTCTAGGGCCTTTTTCTTATGAATTTTATTAAAATATATTCCTTCCCAGATTCACTTACATAATTATGGATAAGCAATAGTTTAAGTTCAAATTAGAGATAGAGTTAATCCTCTATATTTAATGTTCACCAGAAGCCCACAACTGTGATTGAAAAAGACCCATTCTTCATTCCTGATCAAATATCTAGAGTAACAACAATACAAAGGCTCAAAAAGTTTGCAATATTTTCTCTTATTTACAATAATTTCAAAAGCCACATGTTGAGAGGAACACATAGTGCTCGTTTGAAATGGAAGTGGGAGGTAAATAGATGGTGCACAAATTCACACCCTCATTACCTGGGCAAGAGTTGCGCCCCCACCCGATGCGTCTTGAACGTCTTTCTCGCCCCTCCCTTGCTTCACGTCTCCCACTGCCCTCACCACGTCGTCGGATGTCTTGTGTTCGTCTTCCACAAACTGAATAATAATTGGCTACATTGAGAGTGAATTGTCAAAATGATAATTCACAGGAGGGAAGGAACGAAAATGTGCAAAGTCTAATAATTTGATTAGACAAGCCAAACTTGTTCCCAACATGAGAATTAATGTATGACAGGACACTATTGCTCCACAGCAAGTCCACATGATGAGGATAGATCACATGCACATTCATCTAAGGGAGGTTCAAAAATACTGGATACTGTTAGTTATGATTGCCAGCTAAACAGATAGAAGTTACCTTCCAGATGAAAGTTTAATAAGGCAATGTTTTCGACAGATTGAACACATTAAAAAATCTAAAGGAAAGATATACTGTAACCTCAACCCATGTCGCAAGCAAAATTTTGGTGCTTCAGGTCAAAGGGCGGCAATGCAGCTCTGCAGACTGGAAAAGCCCTGTGAAAAGTAACTGACATGCTGAAGCTTTGGTTCCTCATCGCACCATAAACAAGAGAAACACGCAATTTTTAATTTTCAAGCAGAACTTCAGGTCAAGGAGACTCTACATTGCAACTCAGTATATGCATTTACATGAGCAACAAACATAACATAAAGCAGCGGGAGTATTCACTGACAGTTTTAAACAGACATAAATAAATGCTAGAGTATATTTTTAATCCTTGTAGAAAAATGAATAAAAACTTCTTGAACTGTCAAATGAAAAAATTGGGAACAGACTGAGTTGCAGGACGAAAGAAAGCAAATTTTTCCATTTTAAGCCTACGACATGCAGGTGAAAACCTACACTAGAATGAATAAAACTGACAGACTAGAGAATTTATTAAGTGAACGATGATGGCTTTTAAGTATGTGATCTACAGAGTACAACAAGAGTCTGATTCTAAATGTGACATTACGATTTTATCACTAATAGTACGTTAAGAAACTTCCACACCATTAAAGGAATAAAGGAGACTGCTCACCATATGGTTGTTGAGGATAAGACTGAGGTACAACCGGAGGCGGTACAGACATGTCAGCATAAGGAAAAGGAGGAGGAGGATGCACACCCTGAGAATGATGCACATTCGCGCCGGCATCCAAGTTGCGTTCGTCGATGGTAGGCGTGCCAGCCCTGTCTTCATGACTGAAACAGACATGCATTCACAATGATGGGTGCATCACGGCAAAGAAGAAATCATATCGAATTTTAATTTTAAAGCACTTACAGATGATAGCCCATACGCTGCATGTCTCGAGAGCTGTGATTCCTATCACCCGGGCGACCTGTGGGATGTGAGGAAGGTTGATTATGGTGTGGAGAGCGGTGGGACCGATGGTGGTCCATTTTCCTTTCCTGCATTTTTTCCATTTCTTTCGCCTTGTTCCTTTTCTTATCGTATGTCCTATCTCTGTTGTTTCTATCTTCCTTAAGCTGTTCATGTTTAAGATCCTGTTTATGGTCCTGTTTCTGTTCCTGAATAGCTTCAATCCTTGCTGGGGGGCACTTCTCATTTTTTTGTTTTACTGTGACATCCGAGTGATGTGAGGAAACTTTAATAGGGGCTCCTAGAACAGGGATTCCTGATCCTGTACTTATGGGTGTTTGGATGAACGGAGATGGTGGAGGGGATGGGCGTTCCTCAGTCATTTCACCTAACACCAAAAAAAAGTTGACATGTCTTAATAATAAAAACTATTAAAATTACAAGCGCATACGCACAGATACAGGGCATTCATCGGCAAGTATATGTTGATACAAACCTTCAATCTCAGATGATGGAGCAGATGCAGATGCAGATACAGATGCAGATGCAGATGAATTGGAGGCTGGAACGGGAGTGGGCTGCTGTGTGGGTTGAGATGGTTTCTCTGGTACAACTTGCTTGGGTGGAGGAGCTGGTTGTGACTTGTGTGGTTTACGGTAGCCAGTCTGGTCTCCAAAATCTGCTACTCGTTTTCTCAAAAACCTATTTGGGATTAGCATTTCAGGAGTTTTCTCTTTTTCATGGCAAACAGGACATTCCTGGTCTTCTGATTCCAAAAGAACAGTTCGAATACCTAAAGCATAAAACAAGGTCCGGTTATAACAATCAAAAAAGATGACTAAAAAAACATAATATAATGAGAACTTTCTTTTAATAAAATCTTCTACTTACACTCATCACAAAATGAATTTCCACAGCAGGGCATCATAACAGCATCAGTGAGGAGGTCTTTGCAAACACAGCATAAAAGGTCTTCTGGAATTTCTGGCTTTTCTGGCTCAGGGAGTGGTTCTGAAGAAAAGGGGGGACGCTCCTTCTTTCCCTCCTTGTATGCTTGACTGAAGACAGAAAAAAAGATGGTTTGTTAATTAGATACAGTATTTCTCTCTAAAAAAAAATTTCAAAAAGAAATTTAACTTACTGGTCAATTGCAGGAACTGCAAAGTGCCCCATAGGAGTCATCATTGCACCAGGTACTAAAGGACCTTCTACAGGTACCATAAAACTACGAGGAATTCCAGTGCTTTTCTTAATATCTACAGCTTCCTGGAAAACAATATGAATAAAGACATTAAGCATCAAACTGAATAATACGTCAAAACGTAAATAAATAACACAGAAAATGAAAACAAAATAATAACCTGAACATCTCTCAAAGGACAATCTTTAATCCAGTGCTGGCCAACGCTTTGGCACTTGAAGCAGCGATATGTAGCTGGTGGCGGTCCAACTTGATTGTTGCGTATGCGCTGGTAACTAAATGAGCACAGACAAGAACAGAGCATAAAATTATTTACAATAATTTGATTATAATAAGTAAGCTGTCCTAGATCAACAGTAGATGTTTCATAGCATCAAATCAAAATACAGTGAACATACTTAGAGGGGTCATAGTCCTGTGTTGATTGAGATATCATTGCTGAGATTTTGTCATCTTCACTCCCTTCCATCCGTGCCAAATCAACTTGCTGAAAATAAGAGATAAGACTATATAAGCTTGGAACAGCAGAGAAACATTCATGAAAATAAGCATTGCACAGGCCAAGAGAATCACTGCACCAAAATATTAACTCACTGAGGAATGCATAAACCCTCCAGATTCGCCATCTTGAAAAAGTTGCTCCTAAAAAGAAGGATATTTACAACTAACATGAATCATGTGCTTTCCAAACATGATAAAATAAATATTTTAAATAAAATAACTTGGGACAGATACAAACCTTTGTAGCTGGTAAGAGGTGTGCGTTCAGTGCCAGACGATTGCTACAAAATTTTAAAAAATTAAAATTTTACAAGTCTAGTTTAAAAAGATGCAAGGAGCAAACAACCAAAGAATATTAAATTCTTTAACACTTACTTGGCACGTTTAGCTTGAGCAGAGAGAGGGACACGATGTACTATCAAAGATGTGTTCTTTGGTATCAATGTGTTTTCATCAGTATAAACTGCAAACAGAAAAAGTCAATTACGATTCAAACCATACTTGCTTTGTTCTTGAGTAATTTTCTAAACCTATTTTGAACACAAGATATAAGATCATTTACCTTCATCTGTTTGAGCATTTTTAACAAGAAGATCAAAGTCTGTGTTTTTCCCCAAATTTTTCTGTTGGAATATAGACTTTTTCAGATCTTTCAAAGAAATGTGTAGTCCATCAAATGTTAAAGTATCATAGTCCTTTGTTGATTTGAATTTGTAGTGCACCGACATTGCCAAGTTTGAAACTCTTCATGAATCTGAATATGATGTCTGCAATAAATCAAATACAGATGTCTTTCATATGTTCATAACAAAATTCAGTTACGTCTCGTTGTTTAATAAGTTTGCTTTAACCCATGTATTGGATACATGTACAGCACTTTAAAATAAAATGAAACATTGCAAAACATAATAAAGTTCATATCTTCAAGTCTCCTCGCTATCAAGGACTGTTAATATTATAGAAAAGGAAGAGCAAACAGGTGAGAAAAGGACGAGAAATCAACCAAAAGAACTGGAGAATATAAAAAGCTAGGGGGAGGATAGAAGCAGTAAATATATTTGTACCCTACACTGGCGTGACAACCAAAGGCTCCCACGAATTACTGTTGGAGATATTTTCTGAACAGATCAGCTTAACAATCATGCAAGTTTGACAGAAGTATCATCAGAAGTAAAAAGACAAAAACACAACAGAAAAATTACAATCGGTTGCTCCAAACCGGTTGAGTCCTGCCAGAGACTTGTTCAAAATGCAGCTTTTTGATGCACCGAATACAAGCACTCAAAATAGGGTAATCCTTTAACTCTAGTTATGAGAAAAAGGGTTTGATTTAAGACAAAAATAAATTATGTCTGCAGTCTGCCTAGTCGATTGCAAATACAAATAATGACGATATCCGCTAACACAAACATATGGAAAGACATTATGTATTTGCAACTCGATGCCGATGTAACTTAACCTCAAAGAAAAAGAAATCCGACCACGGAGATGTGATTGAAAGAACCAATGCAGTAAATCTAAGAAATAATTGTGTTGATATTTTCAGAATTCTGACTATCACAAACCTTTTGAAAATTAGGATATACAGATACCAAATACAGCAGGTAGAAAAATGTGGCTAAAAATACTATTAATTGGGGCCGGAGATGCAGAAGCTACTCTCAACGAAAGCAAACAAATTGTCTGAAGTTACACGAAACTAAATGAATATCGAATGATCAGCATAAATATTAGGACTTACTTGAAAATCTCTGGTTTAAAATTGCAAGAAATACACAAGTTAACGAAGTTTTTCACCAATAAGCTCCAAATTTCAACACACAAGCACAAAAAAAGTATAGCTTTCCTGGTTCTTCTTTCCCTTCTTCTGTCTCTAGCACTGCCAACTGACCGTATCATAAAAAGTATTATCGACCAGAAAATCTCACTCTGGAGGCCATTCTCGTAAATTAAATTAAGTATTTACTATTTTAGTGGTAACTGATACTTCCTTGTTGTAAGCGGTTCGGTTTACAATAAAGAGAGAGTTCTACCTGAGTTTTTGGTCGGTCAGGTTTGCAAGAATTCCATATTTGTGTTCATTTTGAATTACTAGTTCAGCGACGAAACTGACTTTCTAGATCTTGAAGTAAAAGCTCATGTCCTCCCCCTTTCCCCCGATGGAAATTGTAGCAAAATTTCTTTTTTTTTAAATATTTTTTTCTTTCTCCAACACCAATTTGAATGCCGTTGTCGTCATGCAGAAGAGCGGATGTTTTGAACTACTTAGGATTATTGAGGGAAGTAAGTCCGTATTCCTCTCAAGAGTAAGTTAAGTGCAATTGAAATCCTTCCAAGTTAAAACTTAAATTAAAATGTCTCAATTTTGGAATATAGGGACACTAGTGTACAGTGTGTGCCAGCTTTAGATCGCACATTGATTTTCTCCATTTTCCGTCTGGATATTGATTTTTATTCCTGGATTTTCCTCCATGGCAGTAAGTTTCCAGAGTGGAGAAGATACTACCACAGTGGAAACAGACGTTTTCCATGTAGGAAAAAGAATGTCCAAGTGAAACAGAGTTTTAAGCCTTGGCGCCTGCAGAGATGGAGATAGGCAACACGGCCGTACTCTGATGCCCTACAGCATTGCCTACCTGCAGACAGCACAGGCTGGCCTGCCACAGGCGCGCGCGGGAGATGCTGGTGACGGTGAGTAATTATTGCTATCTCACTACGTGGTGAGTTATTTTTGTTTTTGTACGTGTATTTACCATAACACTTATCTCAAGGGAGGGGCTATTCAGATTTTAAAGGGTACCGTGCCCCACGTGCCTACGCCACTGGCATGCCACTGGGGGCTTTGGCTGGCTAGGCTTGGCGCTTGGCTTGGCTCTCGGCCTTGGTTGGACCTCTGCGTTGGACCCGGCGGCCGGCTCCGGGGCTCCGGGACTATTTGGAAGGAGGCCGGTAAGGGGCAGGGCAGGGCAGGGGGGTAGGGGAGTCCGTCGCTGCCTTGCAACGTGTGAGTGCAAGAGAGACAGAGGGAAAACAACACGCTGCTGCCACCTCCACTGCCACCGCAGCGCGCCGCAGCGGACAGGGGGCGCGGCGGCCCGGGAAGCCGTTGGCGGGATCGCGTCGACTTGCGTCGCGTCGCGTCCCTCACGCTCGGCTCGGCTCGGCTCGGCCTAGTCAGTTCACCGCCGCCATCCGATCAGGAAACTTGTGCGTCGTGTGAATCCTGCGTCTCGTCCACGCCCTCCTCACCCACAACAGGTCAGTCGGACTTCGCATTGTTACACCTCTTTAGTCTTTGTGCGAGACCCCCCGCCAGGAACCTGAAGATTTGTTGCGGTTTGCGAAGAAGACGTGTCCAAATGAATATAAGTCACGCACGCAATGATCTGTTGCAGAGGCTCATCGTGAGTACTGATGCACAGGTATTGCCATTCCATCCACTTACTGTTCGGAGTTATAATTTTACAGGTTGGGAACTAATGACTGGTTATACCACATCCAAAGGTCGTCTACGATTATTTTAGTTCGGGTGTTGAGTGTTCGAAATATCGAGGAATATCTGAGGAGGACAAAAGTAATGAACAGTTCTGCAAGAATTCCAGAATTGTCAGGAAGGCAGGCGAAATGTAGCCCAAACACATCTGTGCGTTGCAGGGTGCATCTCAGCCTACCTTATCAGCTTTCCCCTTAGGTCGGCCAGTAAGCAGGCTGAGTACAGTTCTCCATGCACGGCCGTCTTTGGGCTACATTTCGCCTACTTTTCTAGAAACTCAGGGGATATTCGAATCGGTCGTGGGAACGCGCCTCGCGCCTCGCGCCTCCCTTTGCGGCGTCGGTCGGGGGAAACGACGCGTCCCTTTGTCTCCTCCTGCTCGCTGCGTTCTCTCTCGCACTCGCAGGCTCACTCAGAGCCGGGCTGTTTGTAAACAACGCGGCAGACAGACGGACTTTTCGGAGCACCGTGTTCCATAGAAGCCGGGCGGACGGGCCCTTCCAACGATGCTCCCTGCCGTAGGTTCAACTACAAAGCCGCAGCTGCAGAATCAATGAACTAGCAGCCAACCTCGATCCGTTTCTTGTCTGTGATTGCTTCCCCCATTAGATAGATTTTAGAGGACGCGAACTTGACATAACAGGTCTGCAAGTAGAGAGTGCGTCTCTCTCCATCTGGTCTCCCGAGCAACAGGTTGGCGGCGACCGCCTTACTCAGGCCAGGGCGAGGGCCAGGGCCAGGGGGACGCGCAACGAAGCAAAGCATGAGCAGCGCGCTCGCAGGCGATGCAATGAATGAAATCACTTTTGGGCAAAGTTAAGGGGGTATGCAACTCACTCGACTGCCCGTCTTGCCGCGCCTTGTGCTCGGAGCGGGGCTGAGCGGGGCGCAAGAGGGTTCGGATAAAGCCTGCTGCTTTACGGGCGCGCCCCAGACTCGGCTCCGGGCCGGGCCGGGCGGGGCGCTAGAGGGTTAGGATAAAGCCTGCTGCTTTATGGGCGCGCCCCAGACTCGGCTCCGGGCCGGGCCGGGCGCGGCCAGGCCATGCTGTGGAGGCACGCAGGATGCGGGGCAGGCACGCTAGGCTAGGCCAGGCTAGGCTAGGGCTCGTAGGCTGTGGGCGTGTCCGAGAGCGGCGGGGCCCTGCTGGCTGGGCTGTAGCCTCGTCCCACACGGGCCAGGCCTAGAGAGCCTAGAAAGAGAGAGGCGACATCTGTCATGGCGGCTGCCGGCCTGCGATGCAGCTGTGTCCGCTCTATCCCGCACCCTGACCGCGCGCCCAGGTAGTGACGCACGGCGCATGCGCTGTCCCCAGCTGAATCCCAGCGGCTGCCGGGCCCACTGCCCCCATGGCAGTTGTCGCCTCTCTCCTTCCAGGCTCTCTAGCCAGGCCCGGCGGGACGAAACGAAACGTAGGCAGCGCTGCTCAGCCTGGTGATGGGGCCGGGGGTGGAAAGGGGGGGGGGGGGGGGGGGGGGGGGGGGGGGGGGGGGGGGGGGGGGGGGGGAGTGCAAGCTGGGGAGCAGAAGAATGCAAGGGGATTGATTTCGGTAGGAGGGATCCTTTAGTGACTATAGACCAACCCTCGCCCCTCATCCACCGTGAAAAATAAATTTGTGAGTGAAGAGAAACAGAGGACTGGGATATGGCGATGCAGTCCATGTGGGAGGGCCACGCGGGCGTCCCTCGCGATACTCCTCATCCCGGTCCAGCAGCGCCATGTGGGCAGATCAGATGTTGTCCTCGTTGAACTGCCAGAAACAAACACCGCTGTGATGATATATGTGCGTGAACGAGCCGCTTCTGACAGGAAATAATAAGCCCTAATTGTCGGTGTTGTTCGGCGAGATAAGACTCGAGGATGACGGCAATGTTTGATCCCGAGGAAGTCGACATGTCATCGAGTGTCGTTTCAAGCGGTGAATCAGGTTCACACGGCGCGCTGCTAAGGACGGCGTCAGTTAGTTAGTTGTCATGCATGGTGACGATGATAATGAGATCCATCCGGAGACAGCCTGTCAAAAAGCTCACGCTTGTGACCTCGTGGAACCTCTCTGCCCCCACCCCCACCCACACAGTTCAGTGCGCTTAGGATTGAGAAATCAATTTGTCACTACTGTTGAGTCCTCGCTCTGTCCTTCTCCGAATGGTAGAAACAGACAAGTAATGGACTTCCGCGTCCTGCCCGTCCGTCCGACCCTCCCCCGCTTGGTAACCTGAGCCACCCCGCCGGACTGTGAGAACTAGGGCCGCCGTGCACTCAGTGGCGCCCATCTGCGGCTGCCCTGCCCGCCCTGCCCTCGCCTCGGGGCTGCCTAGGCCGGCTGGGCCTTCTGTGCTGGCTACGCTGGGCGGGGCTGGGCTGGTATATCGGGTTATTTTTGGAAAAGTTACGACGCGTTTCCATTCGTCTTGGGGGAGGGGGAGGGGTGCTAGACCGCGGGCGGGGCTGGGGCAGCTGAGAATATTGGACCGCTACGCGCCGCGCCATTGTCCAGTACCTGGGTTCGCGGTGGGGTGGGGCGGGCGGGGGTGACATCAGCGTGACTCGTGCTCATGGGCGTGGCGCCATAGGGTCGAGGAGGCCTCCGGACTCATCGCGTGAAGGGAGCTGATTGCTCGCATGGCGTGCAGTACACAGCACCTCAGGCTGCACGGGTGCGAGTGCCCTATGACGCAGTCAGTGACGTGTCGCCTCACTAACGCGCTGAAAACTAGGCCTACACGCGAGCTGTGAGGAAACTGTCTCTCTGTGAGTTGGTGTGGCGTAATAAACTTAACGGCGGCTTGAAGCGGAGGTAAGAATCTCAGTTAGTTGGTGCTTTATTATTGTCGCTCGCACACGTCGTAACGTTCTTCTTACTTCCGCTGTGGCCCTCTTTATAGAATGCCTTGCCCCATTCCTCGCGCGGAGAACAGCCGGGCGTGGTGCTCCCGATTGACTAGATCCTGCCTCAGGTCGCTCCGCGGCTCCGCGCTCCTCCTGCGAAAATAACCTCGGCGGAGGGGAGGGGTCTGTCTTGGGTGTGGAGACCCCAGACCGAGACCCGACCCATGATGTCACTCCCAGGACGAGCCCAGCGGTCTTCAGTCTGGCCCAGACCAGCGAAGCGGTCTGCTAGTTTCTCTGTTAATTCTCAACTGTAAAAAACTTGGCGCGCAGATATTTGATTCGATGACTGCAGAATAGTGCGGTGGTGGCACTGGTCAGTATCGGTTATGGTAGAGTCAGCTGACCTCAGTAAGCGGCGCGGAGTGTACCGACCGGATATCCGGAGTAGACTTTAAAAAAAATAATACCTGTTTCGGGGAGCCATTCCCGAGAAGTAACACTAGTTTCTGAATTTTTACTTTTAGCCCCCAAAAACTTCGAAACTTTGTTACTCCAGCCCTGTTTCTCGGGAAGGGCTCCCCAAATCTGTTATTTTTCTTTTTGCATTGTGTAACAAGTTACACCGGCACTGCCTCGGTCTTAGAGACCCCTCATCGTGACTGCCTAGTGCGATTTGCTGGCGAATATGTGAAGCGATTTCTTTATTTCGGATAGGCCTATGTTGTGGTTTGTGTCTGTTAGTTTGCCATGTGGGCGGGCCCACCAGGCCTCGCGCTGACTACTATAAGAGCAGAGAGCTACACCAGACTGACTTACTGGTCTCAATCTTACTCATCTGTTAGTTCGCCATGTGGTCGGGCCCACCAGGTCCCGCGCTAACTATAAGAGCGGGGAGCTGCCACACTGACTTATTGCTCTCAATCTTACTTCGCGGAGCGTGGAGTATTGACACAGCTTCCGAGCTGTGCGTGATGTCACCCGGAGCACAAGGGGCATCACGGCAGGTGTGACGTCATACATTATCAGTCTGGCACGAGCAGTAGGGGGCGCGGCCCACGACGGGACGGACCGGTATGCTAATGGCGTCACATCGCTCGCTCGCTCTTCATCCTGGAGCCGCCGCACCGCTCGCCTTCACGCAACGAGGTAAACAATGACGGAAGGAAATGAAATAATAAAAAGATCCAGTGTGCGTCGCTACTGGGGGCGCACGGCGCGGTAGGTTAGTGGTGAGCAGAGCGGTGAGCCGGGGCGGTCGTCGGGTGAGTCATCCGCTGGAGTGTGAGCTTGTTTTGCTGGCCTGCATCCACGGTGGAGAGAGATACGGTGGCGGCACTGAGGCCGGTAATCCCATGCTCAGCTGATGCCAGTTTTGGGGAAAGTTCTTGCGCTGCGC
>CABIKL010000231.1:0-26826 GCA_902196195.1 Aptinothrips rufus | reverse complement strand
ACCAGGAGAACAGGAGGTGGCCCTTCGGAATAGTGCAGCAATATGATCCCCGATCTGTTTTCGTGGCGCGCGAAAGACAAAAAGCGGTATAAAGCATCGAACGCGGATCACCCGCTCACCGTTCGGTGATCATGACCATTAAGCTATCGGAACTGCATACCTTATCGTATGCAGATATCCGTCTGCTCTTTGGTGACGTTTATCTCTACAGCAAAGGCTATGGTACCAGAACAGGAGGTTTTCCCGCGAACGTGTGCAGCAATGCAATTCCTGCGCTTTTTTATGGCGTGCAAAACGCATCGAACGCAGTTCTCCCGCTCTGCATCCCTGCTCGTAGGGTCCCAGGGAAAGAAACGGAATTCCGGGTAAGTCCCAATACATAATTAAAATTAAGTACATATTTAATGACATATTTAGTTTTGAGTAAGTCCAATTAAGTACATAGTACATATATGAAGTCTGCTGGAGAGCAATTATTTAACTGCAAAGTAAGAGATGACTTTTCAAGTATGTAGATCAGTTTTTCTTGTAGAGCATTGAGTACCACCTTGACTGGTGTGCTACATAATGCATCACATTGAATAAATGGTAAGGAAGTCTTTCTCCCTAAATCTTGTTTGCTCTCTCTTCTTCCATGAAGGAGTGTGGGATGTAAAAGTACAAAAGAAGTCTTTCAAAAACTTTGTATTATAAATAATCCATCAGTGAATGATCACATAGTTACAATTTACAGAATGGTATCTACCTACAATTAATGTTCTTATACATCAAAATAAAAAAAATATATATATACAAAATATTGCCTCATGAATATGCAGCTATTTACAATGCAAGGAGAAACTTTCAATTAAAATTCAACACAAGTAACTTCAATGAAACAGAACACTTCCACCTGAATGGGATACAGTGGCTAGCACAGCTCAATTCATATAAAACTAAGTCCCTCAGAAGGAAAAAAAAGTGCTGAATTGATAAAGATTTAAAAAAAAAAAAAAAAAAAAAAAATATTGCCTTTCTATGTGAAGGCAATGGAACAGTGGGTTTAATGACTTCAAAATATTATGCTTCTTCAAGAGAAAACATTGATAATTTCTTTAAGTAGTTCCGCCACCATGAAATAGGACGAATTCCATTAGTGACTAGACATGTCAGATACTGAAGAAGTGGAGCCGAGTAACCTTCTGTTGGACCATGAGTAGGAGACCACTTAATCAATTGAACAGCTATATTTTCAATGTCGTGCCGGGAAAGAAGAGCTAAACCAATAGCAATGACTTCTTGCATGTGTGGTGAAACTGAAAAGAAAGGAAAACAACAGAGTACTAACTGTTACTGACCGTAGAGAACTCAGAAAAAATTGGTCAAAAGTAAATAGTTTTTATCTGATTCTGATAAATATTAACACGTATGGTAAGAAAAGAAGTCATGTGAGTTATTATTACCTGTATCACTTCTCTTATGCAAAAGATCACTCTTCAGTAACTTCATCAGAGTGTTCACAACTGCACCGCTTCTTTCTGGAGACATTGCTCTTAGTATTGAACCTAAAGGCAAATGGAAAAAAATCAACCTCACATTGTGTTGTCAAAATACCACTTAGTAAAGGACGAAGGATAACAAATTACTTACATAAGGACCATATAACCTTCTCTCCAGATAGATCATCAAGGCAGTCACTGTGCCACCTATCCAATGCGGGTAAAAGTTTTCCATTAATGATGTCTTTAAGAGCCCAGTGTTCATCCTCACGCTTTGCCAATAGCACTAGAGCAGTTACATTGGTATCAGCACCTCCGCCTACAAGAGTAACAAAGTGAAACACGGCATGGATAAATATTTCAGTACCATACAGTATATTCTTTTTTTTTTTTTAGAAAAGGTTCCTTTCACTTCAAGTGGTGAGTAGAGAACAGTGTCCCTTCTCCCATGATGAGAATATGGAATAATGAAGACTATAAACTGTACTTCAATGAGCTTACCAATCATATCTACGAAAATCTTCGATGATAAAATGGAAGAATTAATACTGTGTAGTTGTAATCTCCTGAGCATCTGTTTAAGCCAGCTGTTTTCACAATTTTTAAGCTGCATTCCTGGAGGAAGTTGTCTCCCAGAATGGCTACAAAGAAGGTGTAATATAACTTGAGCATTTGGGCATGCTGCAAATAAAACAGATTTAGAGTTAAGTTTGACTAAAAAATTTCTTGCAGTAAAAAGCAATTAATGAAAAGATAAAAAAGATGGAAACATACCTTCATCAAAAGAGGGTTTAATGGGGAATAAATGAGGCCAAACATCTAAAACAGCCTCAACAACTTCATATGATCTCCCTCTAAAGGCATAAAGGGCGTCGTAGCAAAAGACAAGGGCTTGTGCTCGTAAGCACAATGCTCGGCACAGTGAAGCATACAATCTTGACAACCAAATTAAGCGGCCTCCCTAAAGCGACAAGAAAAGTTTGTTTGCATTCATGCAGATCAGAATAATCAGAATTTTTGAACCAAAATATTAAAATAAAATATACAACTACGTACCTCTGGTGCTCTGCCAAGTCTAAACACTCGATACTCTACAAGTCCAAGCACCTGATGAGGTAACTGTTTAAGATGCTTATTCCGGAAAGAAAGCTGCAGCACAAGTGTCACTAACTGCTGCTGTACTGGAGTTAGAGAAGGAGCAAATGAGTTCCGTGCCCCAGGTAGTCGAAGTGGGCTTGAATCGAAGTCATCTTCAACCATCTTGACAACATCTCTGCACGAAAAATTCAGTAAAGATCAGCAAAGCTAAAGAGATGAATGTACCCCTTTTTTGGAGTGTACAATTAAGTTTTACATACCGGACTATGACTGGTGAGATATAGTACAACTCTTGTACAGAAAGAGCTGTGATAGCTGTTTCCAGTACTTGAGGGGTGAAAGATGACGCAGCTACAAACTTTTTCAAGACTTCCTCCACAGTTTTTTCAGTCTTATTCAAGTCTGTAAAAGAACATTGCAAGATGCCATTAGGTTGCATTACAACAGACACAAAAAAAAAAGTCTGTTGATTAACACCGATCAAAGTCTCACCATTTTTATCACAAGGAGGAGCTTGAGGGGTTAGATGATCAGCTAATACACATGCCACAGGACCTAAAGTTGTCACTTTTGAAACATCATTTAGAAAAATTAGGAATGATGAATGATTTGCCTTTTTTTCAGATGATGACTCCTTTTTGGGAACTGAAGAATCCCCACATGACGTTTTGGGTGACGGACCAACTTCCTTGCATTCATTTTCTTCATTAGTTGCAAAGGCATTGTTTACATCTGGAACATGGTTTTCTGACTGCACAAAATGCTGTAATCGTTTTAGTGTCTCAGAAGAAGATTCAGGTGTCCGATCTGTTTCTTGAAATTTTTCTGCTACAATGTCATTTTGAATAGCTGATTCTTCAGAACGTCTCGAAGGGTACACCCGAATTGGCCTTTCCACAGACAAAGAGGCTGGTACAGATGTGGCTTCAGAACGCACTTTTGGGAATTTACTGACTTCATAATGTTTACTGTCCACATTCTTAACAGCTGAAACACGGTCTTCTGGAAGCACAAGAGGTTGTATCCGTGATATTCTCTTTAATTTTGAAGATTGTGCTACTCCTAGAGAGAAAGACAGATATCAAAAGAAAATAATTAGATTCAAGAAAATATTTACGGTAAGTGAAAGCACATTGTAATAACAATAGAATATAATGATAAATGTTTGAATTAATACCACTGCCTACCTTGTGAGGGATGAGAACCAATAACTTTCAACTCATGTTTAGTTCTAGATACTGACGGCTTGAATTGGTCAACTTTAATGAGCTGAGCTGTTCGTCCAGATGCAGCAGCAGCCATTCTTTGACTCGCTCGCGCCTTCAACCTCTCAAGAACAGAAATTTGAGCTTCAGAGGCCCCGTCTATTACTGCAGTTCTATTGGGCACTCTTGCGTCTAAAAGATGAGCTTCATTTGTTTTCTTCACTTTCGTAACAGTTTCTCTGACTTCACTTTCTAATCCTCTGCTTCTTGACGTTAGAGCCTGAGCCAAAGGATGAATTTTGCTTACGGATGATCTAAGTTTTTGAAGCTTTGATGGTTTATGCAAAGAAGACCGAATTTGACCTGATAATGGAACAGAATCTTGAGAACTGACAACCTTTTCCTTGACAACAGTAATGAGTTTATTTCCTTTACCTGCTAGGTCAGGGGCATTCAACTCATTCGAGTTAATTTTATTTTCCTCAGCAGGAATTAAATGATCTGTTATTACTTCCAGTCCCTTGCTTTGGCTTTCTGCTGAGAGCTTGCATCTTTTTGAGCTAGTCTCAGCTGCTGATTCACTCTCAGCACTTCTCTTAGCAAGAGCACTACGTTTTGAACCTCGCCGAGATTTCTTGGCCTTTTTTCCACTACAGAATGTCACCAATGGTTTATCTTCATCTGATGTATCTGAGTCAATATTACACTTTTTTTGACCTACAGATGCCTGTTTAGGTGATTCCAAAACAGAATCATGAAGAATAGTGTCAGGTACTTCTGTAGGCAAAGATTCCTTTGATTTTTTTCCTGAGTTCAGTTGAGCAGTGGATTTGGTGTGACAATGTGACAACAGTGAATCCTCTTCATCTGACATATCAAAGCCAAAATCACATTTGTTTTGAGCAGAGCATATTTGTTTGGCTGATTTTCCAATAAGATCAGAACAATCAGACTCCGATGGTTCTTTCAACGGATTTTCCTTAGGGTTATTATCAGTATGTATAGAAGAACAATTTTTAGCACCATGCAGCAGCAATGAATTTTCTTTGGTAGGCATGTGACATTCCAGATCACATTCTTTATGATCCGATGGTATTAGTTTGGGTGACTCCAGTTCAGAATCATTCCGATCGAGATCAGACGGTTCTTTTGAACAAGATTTCTTAGATTTTTGTATAGAGTTCAATAAAACATTGGATTTAGCAGGACTGTGTCTCAGCAACGAATCCTCTATAACTGACATTTCAGAATCAAGACCACAATTCTCCTTTTGAGGAGAAGGTTTGGCTGATTCCTCAACAGAATCACTATGGTCACTATCCAATGATTCTTTCCGCTGAGATTTCTTAGAATTTTTTCCTAAATTATGTGAAGAACTGTATTTAGCTCCATTGTATATCAGCAACGAACTTTCTTCAACAGGCATTCGACACAAAAGACCATTAACTTTCTGATCTGTCGGTTTTGGTGATTTCAACACAAGATCGTTCCCATCGGAATCAAGTGGTTCTTTTGCTTGCTGACATTGACTCAAACCAGCTGAATTAGGGCTAACATGGATAGTATCTCCTTTAACAAAATTTGAATAACCTTGATTATAGGATTGCTTAGTTCCAGAGTCACAATCATGAGCAGCTCGAGCCTTTTTAACTCTAGTTGATCTCCGCAAAGGAACTCCTTCTTTACCATCAGACATTGTAAATTCACTGATGCTACTTTCACTAGATACTGATTGCCTCTTCCGAGGTGACTTTCTTCTTGCTTTAGGATGACTCGAAGACAATTGCACATCAGCAGGACTCATGTCACTCTCTTTATGATCAAAACTGAGTACATGCTCAATATTCGCAAAATCTTCAACAGGACATTTCTTGAACCCAGCAATACTTTGAATGTTTCTCTCACCAAATGGACGTAGGGATTCATGCCCTTCTGGAGATAAAATATGAGAAGTGCCGAAAAAATTTCCTGTTTCTGCACAATTTGGTTCAGAATTTTGGGAACTACTTGGGGCTGACATAGTATTTGGAGCAGGAGCATCAGCGTTTGATTTCTGATTACATGAATCACTCGGTTTGTCATCATTGTGATACAAACTCCTTCTGATCTTGTCATTGGAATTAAGGATGGATTCAAGTGAGATTCCACTTGGTTCTGAAATAATAGGTCTTGCATGACACAAAGAATTATCTGTTTGAATAAATTTCTTGGATCTCTCTTCAACAAATGCTAGATGGAATATCCCTTCACTAGACAAATGTGTTTGAACATTGTTTCTTCTCGAACCAATTGAGTTTTCACAGTTCATAAAAGATGCCGTCTCATTTTGAGTCAAATTCACTCTATGTGTATTATTACCAACAGATTCGAGATGAGAAATTTGAGACTTCTGACCTAATTCATCCGGTTCAAGAATATCTTCTTTGAAAGAGGGAGCCATCTTCTTCTTTCCTCTGCGATTTGAACATTGAAGCCTTTTAGCTTTGTGTTTATTTCTTGGACCAAACGAACACATTTTCTTTTCCAAATTCTTGGATTTGGCTAACAGGTGAAGGTTGTAATGCTGCTGATTGCAAATCTCAGCAAACTCACATGGGTTGAAGGGACAAAAACTGTTAATCCCAGAATTTCTTGGACGTATAGAACTTGATATAGAAGATTTATCATCTTGGTATGTTTTTCGGAGAGCTACTTTGATGGCACATTGCACTTCATCAATCAAAGTTTGATCAACAGCCACATCTTTCACTTCATTAGGGTCGATCCCAAATATTTCAACAATCTGCTGAAGAATGTTAGCTTCTCTTGAGCCACTAAGATTATTTAGGTGGACTCCACAAGAAGCTTCTATACTTTTGTCAGTGCCACAAAGGAAACTGGATGCAGCAGTCTTCATTTGTACTCTGACAGTGCTGGTTCCTATGTCTTGCTTACTTACTTTCATAGGGCTCACAGCGCTATTTTTAATCAGATTCCTTACAGGGCTTGTTGCAACATTATTTCCACTACGTTTTATAGGACTGGATCCTGTGTCTCGTCTCAGTTCTTCAACAGGCATCAGACCCACATCTTTGGAACTGAATCTTATAGGACTTGTAGCTTTATCACTAGCAAACAACCTACTATCACTTGTGGCAGCATCCTTAGAAGTACACTCTGTCTGAGATTGGAAGTCACTTTTTTCACTGACCTTAAGGCGATTGCATGTCTCACACTGAAAATCAGCACCAGCAGAGAATATGGGACTTGAGGCCGTGGATACAAACTCTAGACGTTCAGTACTGGTGCCCACTGATATTTCTGTAACACCATAGATGCAGGATGGGGAATGTGAACTAGCAGAAGTAGCCGAATCAGTTTCAACATCCAAACTAACAGCAACATCATCATCACGAGGCACTTGTAATGATGATGTGAACTGCAATCCCATTTCTGATTCCACAGATTCGACTCCAAGGTGATCACCAGAATTCTTTCCTACAAAACAAAAAAAATGAGAAAGAGGTGAGAAAGAGAACAAAGCGCAAATTGAGAAAAGCAATAATAATAATAAAGTAAAAACAATTTCATTCAAATCCAAAATTAAAACCGAGCACAGGAGAAGAAGTAAAGTAAAATTATCTGCATAAGTTACCATCAAAATCACATGAGTCTTCTGAGAAAGGCATAACTAATGTCGGAGTATTCCACTCACTCCTCACCAATTCCAAATCAAAATCACCAATGTCAGAATGCTGCAAGATAGAAAATTAGATTAAGGCTATTTCGGAAAAAAATTAGCACACTTTAAAATTTAGATCTGGAGAGAAAATCAGTGTACCTTTCCACCATCAATCAGATTTGATTCAGACATGTCATCCAGATTAGAAGCATCATCAGGGTTCACACAAGTGATGTCATTGTTGAATGCAAAGTCTGTGATCCTATCAACTGGTTCTATACATTTTTCAGCACCTTGCCCAAATGCTACAGAATTATTAATTGATGTGGACAAGAGGGAAGAATCGAACTCAATAGAATCGTTGGATATTGCCTGTGGTCTTGTTGTACTTTGACATTGTTGAACTGGAGATTTGAGAGCTGAGATGGCGGCTGGATTACCTTCTATATACATGGAGGACTTTTCTTGAACTGGTGATATTGATAGAGAACAATCCAATGGGGGCAAATTGTTCACAGGACCTGTCTGGTGTTGACAATGTTTGATGGGAGATTTTGGAGGCAACAGGGTAGTACAATTACCATCTACATTGATGGCAGGCATTGTCGTCACGGGTGATTTTGAGGGAGAGGAATCCAATGAGCCATTATTCTGGATAGGACTTGGTGAAGGGCTAGTAAGACTTCGGCAAGATCTAAGAGCTGATAAGATGCTCCGATCTTCATTTAGATTCATGGCAGACATTTCTCTGACTGGTGATTTAGAGGGGAAAGAATCCAATGGGACATAATTCTTAGTAGGACTTGAAAAAGGACTAGTGAGACTACGGCATTCTTGAGCAGGAGACTTAAAAGCGTTATCATCAAATTTCTCTGAGACGTTTGGCAAAGAAAACGAAGCCTGAGTCTCATTGAAACAAGAGGACATATAGTCTGCAGTTCTGAGAGTGCTGATTTCAACAGGGCTTTGTACATTAGTAATCCTGATGTCAGATTCATTGGCGGATGGACAGACTGTGCTACTTGAATCATTCAAAGAATCACTGCAAAAGTTTGAAACACTTTGCGGAGTTGATTTGGAGTACTTGCAGTTCCCATGGAGTCTCTTGACTGGCGATTTACAGGAGCTAAGGCACTCTGTATAGTTAGGATTAGAGTCAGAACTACAATTATCAATTGAAGGATTTGACATTTTCTTCTTTGATTGTGGATTAGTTAATAACTTGCTTATTGAAGGCACTTCGACATCCTCAAAGTCTTCATCACTACTTTCAGAACTAATTTGCAAGTCATTTGCTAAGAAAGAAAAAAAAACAAAGAGAGAAAGAAACAGATGAGAAATAAAACAATAAACTTTCACCAAAACAGAAACTAAATTTAAATCAACAAGTTTTAAAAATCTGAAATTCATACCAAGAGATGGGTTGCTTAAGTTTTCGTCATCTGAAAATATACCAGTGTCCAAGCTAGTAGTACCATCTGGTGTCATAGATGGGGAGTTGAGTTCTGCTTCAAGCTTTGCAGCATTTTCTTTAGACTGCAATCTGCTTATTAACCTCTTTAGTTTTGTCAACGGTTCTGAGGAAAAAATTGAGGCAGGTAACAAAAAAGGGGAAACAGTACAAGAAATAGATTAACAGTTGAGATGAAAACTTGAAAATTGACTTACCACCAACAATGATTTCTCCATCTTTAAAAATTTCAAGTAAGGATGCAACAATTCTATCATATTTTTTCCTATTAGCAGTATGAGATTTCTGCAGAATCTGCAATTCCTTTTTTCCCTTTTTGGCTGTTTCTGTAGAAAAGAGGAAAATTTGTTGAGATGTGTTGTGTACACTTCGATTATCCTGATCAAGACCAGAACAAATTATGTTTATGACAGTCACCTTTAAATTTTTCAAGATCAGATCTTAAAGCCTGAGTTTCACTAGCTAGCCTCTCTTCACATTGCTTGGTAATCAAGGTAAACGTAGCATTTTCATTTTCCTTTTGTTCTAGTAATTCTTCCAGGACTTGCTTTTCCTAAAAAAAGATCAAACACAGTATATCGCTGTTAGAGAAAAAAATGTCATTGAAGACCTTAATTGAATGACTTAGCAAAACTACTTGCCTTCTGGAGCGTCACATATTTTTGCTGCTCTTCTGCCACATTTTTCTCAAGATCTTGAACTTTAGTGTCAAGTGAAACAAGCCGTAATTGGTATTCTGCAACTTTCCTTTGAGCACCTTTTAAGCTCTCTTCACCTTTTTCAAGCTCTTTGAGTTTATTCCTTACTTCAGCAAGCTTTTTGGTTTTAGAATCTAACACTTTAGCAGATTTTTCACATGATTTCTTCAGAACTAACAGATTTTTAGATATGTCACTGAAAGAAAAGAAAAAGAAAGAAAAAAGATGATTAGTACAGCCAGCTTACAGTATAATATTCTTAGTAATGAAAAGCACTTTGGCTGTCTTGATTTCATGTAAAGCTGATAACAAAATATCGATCTTCATAAAGACAACTGTGTTCGTAACTGCAAGACATTTCAATGTCATCGCTTTCATGACAAGCTTAGAATAAATGGATCAAGCCAAATAATACAATGTATCTAGACAGCTAGAGTAGAGGACTTGAAAAATATTAACTACACCATATTAAATTGTGCATGTGCCGAGGTAGATATTGCTGGCTTCTCTGATTGCACTTCCAGATCATTGAAGAAAATTTGTAGTTACTCACTCTGTTCTGCTGCATTTTTGTTTCAGAAGTTCGAAGAGTTCCAGCTTCTGTAACAGTAACAACGACAGATGAAATAACGATTGTGCCGAATGAAATGTATAGAGTACGTGAGATAACGTAATAAATGAAAACGGCGGACATTGGTATCTTTTAATAGATGGTGTTAACAGTGAAATACAAACACCTGTTAGGTTAGGATCCTAACCTGCAACACATTAAAAATACGCTAAGGATTTATTTCATATCAAGCATCGTCGGTAAACTTCACACCATACAAAAATCTACAAACATGATACAAATATACTGTCAAAATTGATTTAATTGCTAACGCTACGGTGAAACGTGCACCGAACGTTTTGGGATGTAAAACGGATCCTTCATAAATTGTATTAGGTTATAGATCTAAGATTCTTACGACTGTCAAAACAAGAAAGTTACTGCCATAATGATAAATAAAAATAAAAATAATTTGTGATGCGAAGACTTCCATATTAACTGCAGAATAATTACATTCATAGAAGCCGGACGGCATGCTGCTCCATCATATTTACCTTGTTTAAAGCGACGCAGTTTTGGCAGTTGATAGAATTGTTCCAATCCATCTCAGAATATCACGTATAAGACCGAGTAGACTAAATACACCACAGGGGGGGCTTGAAGAGCCAAAAAATAACAGGATTATTTTTGTTAAGCGCTAACATCTCTGTGAACCAAACAAACCCGCACGCCGCCGCGCACGCCGACAACGCTTTGGAAACGTTCTGTGGCGTCTGCATATACGAACATTGCTACCAACGACAGTCACCGAGGAAAAATAAATGAAGGAGGCCTGAGCCTGAATTATCAGCAATTGACAATCACATTTTTGCAATGTCCATCTACATTTAAAGTTCGAGCTTTTTTTGAGTGGTGTGTGCAGTTTAAGAGGGAATAATTCCTAACTGAAGAGTTAAAGTAAATAGAGTAACCTATCGAGTAACCTCGCAGCATGTTGCGTAGGCAGAGGGGCAGAGGCGTGATTTCAAATCCCAGCGGCAAGTTGTCTTGTCTACGCTATGCCGAAAGTCTGCAAGAAACAGCGAACTCACTCAAGTGACGAGGTCAAGTATTCGCTATCGAGGAAGAGTGGTGTCGAGTAGAGGTACTGGCGCCTCGCCAATGCAGAGGACAGGAAATTCAACAATCACTAATTTCCGCAGCAGGGCACAGAAAACGAGGTGACTTCAGCCAGCGAGTTTGAGACTTTCCCAAAAGAGTGGATGGAAATCTTTCGTACGCTGGATGCCATCGGTTCAGTTACTTCTTTGGTGGTGTAGTACTTCAACCAGAATCAAGTTTCTTCAACAAAATGGGGTGAGAATAAAGACAACTGTGTTGTGACTCCAGGTTCTTAAAATGTATTATATCTTTCAGATTTCAATTATCACAGAGGAGACAGTTACTGAAGACAGTACCAGCTGCATACATAAGTTTGGAAGAAAACATTGTACATGCTATTCTTGATATTGTCTCTTCACAAATGAAGAGTTTTAATTTAATATCTCACTCATCATAAAAACTAAAATTACACACAACAAAAATAAAAACAAATAATTTTGAACATGAAAAGAAACAAATATTTTTATATAGAGTGCTAACAAACCAAATAACAATTTAAGTAGCCCACTGTTGCCAATCGGAAGCAATCCAAACAAATGGCACAAATTTCTTGAAGAGCATTGAAGAGCAACATTGCACATCTTGACTACCGTCATAACAAAGAGAATGATGCAAGAGAAAGGAAGCAAGGGGGGAAAAACACATAACTGAACTAATAAAAATTTAGAGCACAATTAAGTTCTTGACTTGCCAGAAATTTAGTAAGTAACATTCATATTGAAAAAAATTGAGTAACAGGAAAGTAATATTTGAAGCGTTCAGGTCACAGCTAATCAGAAACAATAACTAGAGCAATCTTTGCAAACTAGAAACTTACCATTAGACATCTTAAAAGGAATACCATAGTAACCTCTTCAATATATGAGCAATACATAAGAGAAAAAATACCTGATGCCTATACATTCCTTACTTTAAGTCAATGTTGAAATCAGACAATTTACATCAGTCACCGTAAATCGCTGCAACTACTGACATAACAACCCCTTGTCTTTGATTTCTTTATCAACAAATGAAATGAGTCTGGGTAAGACTCAGTACCAATGTAAAATACGTATGTAAAGCTACTTGTTAAGGCAAGGTTATAACAAGTAATTTAATGTATTGTAGATTGAATGATAAGATAAACAAGTAATCACATTGAAATAAATTAAGTAGAATTGTCTAATTGTCATGTGAATATTAAGCGGGCTTCATTCTGATTCAAGATTTAAGAAAATCGTTCCATACCTGGGCTGTGCTTGTCATGCAATGAGCAAACAGAAAATATAACAAGCCATCAGATAAATCTAGCAGAAGAGCGCAAAAAATTTTGAACTGCCTAAAACCTGTGGAAATTGTGTGTTATCTTAACCTTTCCGAGAAAAGAAAAGAGAATGAAATCAGAAAAAGTACTTGGCAATACACTCCATCGCTCATAAAACAATGCCTCAATATTCAGTAAATAAGAATTATAAAACAAAATTATTTTGAAAAATCCTGCATTAAGAACTAATTGTTACGGAGAAAAGGGGGACAGCTCAGCTATTTATGATGAAGTAGTGAAATATCACTCGCAACATGTTAATGTGCACTCGATGTTTATCTTTGGCTGCCTTAAAAGAGAAACATATTCCCATGATTCACTGTGGTTATATTCAAGATATATTCAAGAAACCGTAACTTGAAATTCCAATCACTTAACTAATTTATGTTCAAGACTGAAAAATTAACAAAAAGCTATGTATTAGACCAACTATTGAACTGTTACTGATTTTTATGCTTGTAAACTTAGCCTCAATTTCATATTCAGTTTTAGTGAAAATGTGAACATTTTATATCTTCAATATTACATGATGAACAGAAAAAAATAATGGATATTTAGAGGAGAAGTGATGAAAAAAAAGCGAGTCAAGTCTATACTGCATTACAGCAAGCATATAAACAATGATAGATTTGTACTGATATCTGGTTCTTTCTAGGGAAAAAAAGAACCTCTCCAAAACTAACGAAATACAGGTCTAATGTTAATAAGGCTTGATAAGCTATTCATAAATATGGCAGTGGTATGCGTCAATGAAAAATTCTAAATTTTACATGATGGCAAACAGTACTAGAGACAATGAATTGTGCAAAACCTGTTGATAACTGCAGCTATGAAATGGGTGGTAACTTTTATCCTAAAATTTATGTGACTCTAAAAAATATAAAGGGCAGGGGACCTAGAAAGCCCCAGCATTTAGGGAACATAAACCAACCAAAAAGAGGTTTGGGTGGAATTTGTAACAGATGCTAACACTGAAGGCACTTCACCTTCATTGATCTTACAAAACTTAACACACAAGCCTTAACACAAGCTCAAGAGCATTTTCATCAGGAGTTTGTAAATACTGCCAAGCTAAAATGATATCATTTTAGTACAAAAAGCTATCTTCAACAGAAACAGATCCACAACTTTTTATCACAAGTCATTCATACTAAAATCTAAAAACTCACACAGTGATCGCATAAATACAAGTAACCCTGAATGAACAAGTCATGAGAAAGGAACTCATTTTGAGAATTGCCACCTATACAAGAAAACTTCCCTTGGATATAAAGCATATCAGAACAAAACAGGAACAAACACAACAAACCTTACAAGAAATCTACAAGAATCAGACGGAGGTGAGGTTTCATGTATATCACCAGTATGATTCACAAAAACACTACATCAGCGATCAAACTCAAAGATCAAATCATTGAAAGCAGTCCATGGTAAATATAGCAGACAACATCAAGCTAATAATCTTGAATGACTGTATACTTAAGGCAAGTAAGTGAATCACACGAATGAAACAGCTCTGTTACATTACCAATAAAGTATACAAAACTGCAAGAAAAGGACTTCTGAAAATTGGGTTGAAAAAAATACTTAAAATTATTTTCATCAAATTATCAAGGAGGAGGAACACGACATTATTTTCATTAAAACATCAAGGTGGACAATTCCACTTAACATTGATAAAAAGCCTATTCCATCTTAAAAATAAAATTTAAATGCTGAAATTGCACACTAAAAGAAGTTAAGACATAAACTTGAGAGCTTTTTTTCCAAATAGATTTATAAAAATTTGAGCTAAGGAATTGAGACATTGTGTTGAGCCATTCTGCCGATCTTTCAATAAACTCTTACAAAAATATAACTCTTCCTTATTCTAAATCATTGATTAGGTGTGTTAATACATTCTGACATCCTATCAGAAAAAGCATAAACATTGACTAGAAGGAATTTTTTCATTCTTTCGAAAAGCTGTACACGCAGTTTGAAACCCAATGTATCTCTATGATATTTGAGTCCTGCCTCTGCTAATACTTTCCCAGATTGCAATAAATTCAAAAATTAGGATAATGAGAGCATGCTGCGTATTTAAATCAGTATTGTGTGGGATAATACAATTTTCCTAATTCTGTAACTACTTCAAATTCAAAAAGTATTAAAAACCAAATCCTTCTAGATAACTCAATAACAGACTATTTCACACAAATAATATATTTGGTTTAGAAAGCTTCTTTCCTTTGTTATCATAGTTATTATGGCTGACATTATTGTTGACAGGTGGATGAATGTGAATGTTACTGTGATCTGCCCACCCATTTGTGAGGATATTGCCTGCCCCATTCTGCTTTTGGCCATATGGTCGCATCAAGCTAACATTACCATTTGAGGTGCGTTCCAGATAATTCAAATTATGATGAGGAGAGCTTGGAAGACTGACATATCCTTTGTGACTCTGAGCTCGTTCATTTTGAGACATTGGCAGTATTGTTTGCTTCTTTTCAGCTTGTCGAGCATCATATTTTGCCTGGAGATAAATTTGTTGGCTTTAAAATAGGATAGGCAAAATCAACAAAAATTACACTGGTTAGAAATTCAAATCAAATACCTTATTGTAGAGAAGAACACCAAACACAGCCATCATCATACCAATGACATTGACTGTTGTGACTGGGTTTCCAAGAATGAAGAGTGATATACCAATAACAAAGAGTCTTTTTGAAGCACTTGCAACAGCGTATGTTAGAGGTGATACAAGGGACATCACACTGAATGCCAAAACATTCTGGAGCCAATTAAGGCAACCATCAGCCCATAAGAGGATGAGAGTTCTGTAGCTTCCATTTTTGAACTGAAATGAAAAAAATATTTGTGTTATTTGGGGAACAAATATAATTACAAATTTCAAAAATTTCATCCTCATTTCACTTCAGAGCAACTTACGAGATTTGGATGACTCAAAACAGCAGCACAATCAAAGTAAAGCCATATAGGCAAGAACATGCAAAGGGCAAGTTGACCAAGGATGTGAAGGAGTCGTAAATGGTGCACTCCTGTGTCATGAAGAACCTTGATGGCAAAAAGGAATAAAGTATAACAAATCATGCTTCAAAATGTGACAATAAGTATAATACTGAGCTGTCACAATTTTGGTTCTTCTCTTCATTTTCTTATCTCCATTTGTTTTATTTGTGATTGGTTGGGACCATGGCTTTCAGCCAATCACAAAGATAAGAGGATGAAGGGGAAAACCCAAATCATCTCAGTTCATTTCTTTACATCATGCTTTTATTGGTGACTCACCTTTTTGGAGAAAATGTTTTGAAGCGATAGTCCTAGGGTTGCAGTGAGAGTGCTGATCAAGCCCGCCATGTCAAAGGACAGTTCTGTTAATGTTGCAATCGCAACACCAACTATAATAGGGACAAGTGACATGTAAACCTGGAGTAAAAATGTGTAAAAACACAGCACATGAGAAAAAATGTCTATGAGAAAGTAAAACTGAAGAGTAAAACGGTTAATACCTTTCCAGTCTGTCTCTCTCCCATAATTATTCTTGACAGTATAACGGTAAATAAAGGCATTGTGGCTTTAACTGAAAAACAAAAAAAGAGTATGACGAGAAAATGTAACCGACCCAAGCACAAACATTAGAGAGAATGAAGTTGGTCTTTATCCGTCTACCCGAAAATGGGACAAGAATCTACGTTTTTAAAACTCACCTGTATGTGCATACGATACAGATATCTTCCAAAGACTAACATGGTTCAGAACTGATGCCATGAATTTTCCTAAGGCTAAAGGTACAATTATTCGGAAATAATATCGCCAACTAATGTCTACAAATTTTCGCACTCCCCATAATCTGAAGAAGGGCCCAGAGTACAAAGATATTGAGGTTAGCTGAACCATGGTTACTGTCATTGGGAACGGGAAATCATTCAGTAGCATTTTCCCAATAACATTATTGCTGCTACTAACAATGTACAAAAGTAAACATAAACCGAGAACTGTGAGAAGTTCTCTCGTCTGCTTGCTGTCGACAGCCATGCTGGCATATGTTATGTCAAAATCCCGTCAAAGCCCTACAGCCAGCAATGGCGTTTACACGGTGAGTGACCGAATCACGGAAATTTCACAATATCCTCGCTAACGGGATCATTCTGAGGACGAAAACTACAATAGTGTCAGCCATAAAATTAATTTCCAAATGTAAGGTGACCTAACTTTTGCTTACAACCGGGATACATTGCACTGCTTCTGCTTAACAGCAACTACAACAACAACGATACTGTCGATACTATCGTTCGGTGAAAGTTGTGCTTAACTGTTCGAGAGGTACGGGTCTCTCGGTAATTGGCCAATGATCGGCTGCCCCAAGAAGTGGCAATTTTTGAACGTGTCGCAGAAGCTGCCTCACGAATGGAGTATCGGTTTTTGCGCTCATGCTGTTGTTATTACTAGGTAGAATCGACCCGATTCGTCGGCTCCGCCGGAAACGGAATGATGTGTACATATACTTTTGAATGAACGTTTATGTCGTGATACTTAATTTTGGTTTCATTGTTTGGTGCGAAAGATCAAGCTAAGGTAAAGTTTGCGCCATTCAGTTTTTCATAAAGATGTTGTACTAGCCTCGCGGTGGGTGCCTTTTTAGACGGCCTGCAATAAGAATAGCTATAGGTTTAGCAATAGCGACAAAGAAATTCATTCAAAATGTTTGTTGTTGTTGTTGGTAAACCTGATCATTCATTCAGTTCTAACCTAACCTCCCATTCTCTCAAATCCATAATTCATTCCGAAAGTGTTTGTTGATTGGTTTATTTGCCTTTAATTATACGTACATCATGTCAAAAATTTTCACTCCTACAAATCAAATAAGACTCACCAATGTAGCCATAGTGCGTATGAAAAAGGGAGGAAAACGTTTTGAAATTGCTTGTTACAGAAATAAAGTTCTGTCATGGAGGAGCAATGTGTGAGTAAACTCAGCACATTTGTGTAGAATTCTCTTTCAAAAGTAAAAAAAGAAAATAAATAATGTAATTTAAATCGAATATCTTTGATATTCATTTTCTTCTGAAGTTCATAATATGATTCCATTGAATAGAAAAAATAATATTTGTTTGCGCCTCGTATGTTATTCCTTTATTGTGCGTACCAGATATTAAATTTTCTTTTCAAATATGCTTGGTTTCGAATGAAGCACTTGTGGTGCTTTCATCTTGAAGCATGGACTTCAGTAAGATTGAACTCTTTGATGCGTACTATATCAAAGTTTAAACAATCACTTGGAAGTATGCTGCTGGAATAATACGAGTCCATCCTGATTCTTCTTTCGGGCTCATAAAAATTGTTTCGTATTATGTACATCATGTGAACTAAGTTTCCCATACCGTATGGCACATTGAAACTTACATATTTCACACATTGGCTTTATTTTTAAAATTATCAAAACTTGAAGAAAATAATAATAATAATACATAATTTTTAAAATTTGTTTCAGTGAGAAAGACATTGATGAAGTTCTTCAGACTCACACAGTTTTCACTAATGTTTCTAAAGGTCAAGTAGCTAAGAAGGAGGATTTAATGAAAGCTTTTGGCAAAGAGGATCAAACTGAAATTTGCAAGGAAATTCTCTCAAAGGGTGAACTACAAGTTTCCGACAAAGAGAGAAGTTCACAGCTAGAATCTTTGTTCAAGGACATTGCGACAACTGTAGCTGGTATGTATTTCCCTCAAACCTTATTTGTATTTGATGTGATTGTGACCCATCAAAGTCATGCGTTTCTTTACTTCTCTGTAGACAAGTGTGTCAACCCAGAGACCAAAAGACCTTATCCAGTGTCAATGGTAGAACAAGCTATGAAGGATGTCCATTTTTCTGTGAAACCAAACAGGAATGCAAAGCAGCAGGTATTTGGTAATGCTGTCTTAAATGATGTGCATCTGCTCCTTGTTCTTATTGACTTTATGCTTTATAACAAATCACGCATGGGTAATATTTTTTATTTTATTTCCTTTAGGCCTTGGATGTGATACCGATGTTGAAAGAAGCTATACCATTAGAAAGAGCTCAAATGAGATTGAAAGTTGTGATATCTGGCAAAGAGGCTCGAAAAATTCGAGAGAAGGTTGTGAAATTAGCTTCAAAGGTAGAGTGTGAAGACTGGGAAAGCGGAACATTAAACTTGGTGTGTATCAGCTCAAATATACCTATTTTATTATTTTAGTGCATCAATTGCACGTGCTAATCATCAATAATTCGTTCTCAGGTATGTCTCATAGATCCGGGACATTTTAGAGTTGTGGATGAAGTTGTACGTTCAGAAACAAAGGGTGCAGGCCAACTTGAACTTCTGAACTTGAAAGAGGTTACAGAAGGCGAGGAAATGCTGGAATGAAGAATTAAAACATAAGTATGTGTTGAAGATTGTGAGTTCTGATCATCCGAAATTATCATATTGTTGAATGTTCAGTAAAGTTGCTGCTGAATTTGGCATCCCTCAATAGATATTAAAGTATGGATTGAAGATTTCATTCAAATTCTTAAAAATGGAAGGTGAAAAAAAAACTGAAATTTTAAATTTTAGATTGTAATGTTTCATTAAATGATAAGAAGCATTTGATTTTAACTTCTCTTTTCACCTGCAATGCCCTCGAAGATTTCCTTCCGGAACTACCACAACTAAAATTGTTCTGTCTGATTGTAGGATAGTGTAAAGAAAAGATTGTCCTTTCTTGTTTGGCGAGATGAGATAATATATTTCAGAATATCTGGCCATAGTACAACAGATTTGCTACCAATGGGTATCCTATCCTGCTTCGTAACTGTGCTTCAGAAAGGAAACTGCTCTGTCAAGGTGACTATTTTAAAGGAAATCTTTACATCTATAACTCTCCTGCATGAGATAAAAACAGACACTAAAGCAGTCAGCGTCCTACAAAACGAATAAATATTTTCTCAAAACATTCTGAGGAAGTGCAAAGTGAGAGCATCTCTGCTACTTGATCTGTTCTAGTTCTTTACAAACACTAATAGCAATTCAACAGAACTCTAAAAAAACAAGAGACAGCACATTTGGTTCAGGACTAGAGACTGGTAAGCAGTCAAGAACTAGGTGAAGGCTTCGGTGTATAGACTGACTCGATTTGATCATCTGTCTTTGCTGCTACTCGTGATATTATGAACAAGAATTCCGCCAGTCTGAAAGCAATCAAAGCCAGTAATAATAACACCATATCTTCTCTCTGCAACATAAATACAGGAATGTTTCACTTACCTATTCAAATATACTAATGCTTCCTGGTCAAGGTCACCATTATGCACCAGAGGAACTACTTCTCTTTCCGCCCTCCGGCACACTGAGAGAGCCACATGCAAGACAGCGCAAATTTGACCTCCACCCTTGGATCAAAAGAAATGTGTTATTACACATTGAAGGGAATCTTAATCGTCTACTAAATCATATGAGGAATTACTTCTTGATGCCAAATAGACACATACCGGTATCACAAAATGCTCCACTGGTGGCAACGACTGACTGTACTCCTCAATCCATTCTTCTAACTCCGCAACATGGCGCTTGGAGAAAGAAGTCCCTTTTGTGCTAAGTGGGGATGGACTAACTGTAGGATAAACTGGTGTGGTGTTAGGAGCATTATAACTAGAGTTTGATATCGCAACACTAATATCAATTAGTAATGTTTGGATTCGCTTTAAATATTCTGCATATGGATGATTGTCTTCATGGGCATATTCACGAGCCAATCTAAAACCAGTTCATAAGATAATCAGTTCCAAATATTAAAAAATTCAAATAAATATTTTTTAAGCACTACTAAAGTTAAGCCTGCTTACCCTATAAAGGAGCATAGCTCATCACAAGATCCCATAGCATGAAAGACTTGGTCATCCTTTGGTTTTACCACTCCTTTCAATGTGACAGCGTGTCCATCATCGCCAATTCTTGGGATTCGTTGTTTGCTGCCCGGTAAAGGTGTGACTTTGGTCTCGGTGGAAGTGAGACGTTCATTTTCAGGAATCCTTGATGAAGAACTAAAGCAGAAAGGGAATAACAAAATTTCAACAATGTGGCCCTGAAGTATTCCTACCGGTAAAAGATACTGCAGCATGTGAGGAAACCAAAGGAATACACGACAATGCATCAGAGCAGCACAAGATACATGAGTACATTACTGTCTACCAAATTTTGTTTATGTAAAGTTTCCAGAAAGACACCCTTTTAGTCTTCATATTTAAAATACGCACGCACCACGCAAATATTTTTCATTTGTTTGAACAGTAAATGCGGTTTGTTTGCAGAGATTTTTAAAGTGAGAGCTAACCTGCTCCCTATCGTCCTATACCTACTATAAACATTCAGGAAATCATGAAATGTTACCAATATCGCCCACATGCCACGACGTCTGAAATTTGTCGGAGCAGAGGCTTTCTTAATAGTCTCCTCATTGCATCCATTTCACATTTGTAAAATTCTTGTTTGGGATCAGCACTTTGGGGTATGCCGGAGTCGTCTGTCGTCTGCTAACTTTTTATCCCCCTTCCCCTTCCCCTCCTTCAACATGCTGTCCACCCTCATAGAGAAAAACATAAAGGTCCCCTACCATATCATAGTTTCAGCATTCACGATAAATCTATTTCAATGAATAAGACGGATGTCCGGTTTTGCGCTCGTCGCTATCGTCACATAAAAACAGATTTCGCTGTCAGTTGTCAATGGCTGTTTGCAATGCGCGCATTTTTTTGTTTTTCATTTTCCCTCCCCCACCCTCACCTCTCCCCGGAACCACCCACGTCAAACACAACTCATCTAACCTACCTGAGACTGTCAACATCAACAACAGATCACCTTGGAACAGCAGTGGTTGAGTTTTTAGTTTGTCGAGGGAGGACCGATTGTTATTCGTCAAATATTTTGGTAATATTTGTGTATTTAGATTGTATTCATAATTTGAAAGCTGCCTAAACTGGTCACTACAGACAGATAAGCAGTATCAAATTTCAGAAGAGAATCAGGAATGTCTCACCAGACTGGAATAAAAGGTACTTGATCAAAGACCTCTTCATTTTTTAGTGAACTCCTCCTTCTATTTAACATCTTGCTAACTCAACTTTTTTCTGCAGCGAATCCAGAACTCAAGAATTACTTTGGAAAGTGCAGGGATGGAAATGTCCGTGTCTTCAAAGTTTCCATTGAAAATGGTTAGTATTATTGTCGTGTGTATGTATTGAAGTTATTTTTGAAGCTCTGATTGGCCTTTTTTTTTCGCCCTCATTCCTTCATACGCTTCTGACTTGTTTTATTGATTACACTCTGGGTGTTTGAATTTCAGAGCAGCTAGTTTTAGCTGGCCAAGAGAAGCCCAAGGGAAGCTGGGAAGATGATTATGACAGGCTTGTTGTTCCCCTTACTGCTGACGCGCAGCCTTGCTACCTCTTATACAGGTATACCACGACTTCAATGATTTTGTCTTTTAATTGTCAAATTTTTATATTTGACAGAGTTAAACTAATGTCATTTTATGGTAAATTCCCAGGTTGGATTCGAAGGATAGCACAGGAGCACATTTCTGGATGCTGATAAGTTGGTCCCCAGATGACGCACCTGTGCGCCAGAAAATGCTTTATGCATCAACTAAGGCCACACTCAAGCAAGAGTTTGGAAGTGGACAGATTAAAGAGGAATTGCATGGAACAGTTAAGGTGTGTATATCACATTGCGTTTGCCAGTCTCTTATTTCTCTTTGACAGTTAAAGAAATATATTTTCTTTTAGGATGACATTACTCTGAATGGTTTTCGAAAACATAAACGAAATGAAAGTGCCCCAGCTCCACTTACAACTCGTGAAGAAGAGTTGGCTGAACTTCGTCGATCAGAGAGGAGCGTAGCAGCAAATGTGGGCGTTGATACAAGATATCAAACCTTGGGGGGTGTGGCATTCCCCATGACAGATTCTGCTCGTCAAGCTCTGATAAGAATGGCAGACAAGCTTCATAGTTATGTGCAACTCAGAATAGGTATGTCATTAGTTTAATAATTAAGGTGACAGTTCCTCTCAATTGAAATGTTAGTTTGTTATTTTGATGCATATTGTCCAGATTTGGATGAGGAGAAGATTCACCTTGTAAGCGCTGGAGATGTAAGCATTGACAAACTTGCATCCCAGGTTCCTGATGACAGTGGTCGATATCATTTGTTCAACTTCAAGCACACTCATGAAGGGGACTATATAGAAAGTGTTGGTGAGTATTCTTTTTAAATACTATCCATCCTTCATGAAAACAATATGTCAATATGCTTTTCTTTACAGAGTAATGGTTCTAATTCACCTTTTATTTTTCAGTGTTCATCTATTCCATGCCTGGGTATTCTTGTCCCATCAAGGAAAGAATGCTGTATTCAAGCTGCAAGGCACCTCTGTTAAATGATATTGAACAAAATATTGGATTAGAGATCACAAAAAAGGTAAGTAATAGCTTATGCCATCCAGAATTTATTGCGTATCTTAAATTATATTAACTCAAAATTTTTGTTAAATAGTTGGAAATAGATTCTGGGTCCGCTTTAAGTGAAGATTTTCTTCTTGATGAAATACATCCAAAGAAGAATCTTCATCGTCCCAAATTTGCCAAACCTAAGGGACCCCCAAATCGCGGTGCCAAACGACTCACTAAGCCTCAACCTCCCATTTCATTAGAATAATGTAAATAGAGGTTGTTTGCAGTATTAACAATACATTTATCTTCCATCTCGCAGTTGTGCACTGAAGACTGTCATGTATAATAGTCAATTACTTGTATATGGGAAATCGGAAAAATTTTACTGAATAAAATTGCATTTAGTTTTCATTTTTATTTATTATTTTGCTCTACATTACATCTCAGTATGTTATTCGTACATAAAACATAGAATAAATGCCAGAAACAGAAGACTCTCAGGGCTGCCACATACACACTGAAGTCGCTTTAAATCACTTAATTTTTCTGAGTTACTTACATGTCACTATTTCAGGCGATGTCGCACCTAGTCTTTAGGTTTCTGTTCGTTTCCCCATATGTACCGTTCCTGCCCTATTGGTTTAAATCTTATGATAAAAGCATATTTCAGCTTTTAGCTTGTTTTGCACACATTACATCCGAATTCCCTTTACTGTAATAGTTGAAAATGCACATGCATTTCTCTTGCCAGTATGGCCTCAGTCCACTTTACTCTTAACTTTTGCAGGGTGTCTAGTGTCTTAGCGATCGTGGAAATATCATGAAATTGAATACCTTTAGGAAAAATCATGGACTTTGTTCTCATTTTAGCAAATTTCCAAGAATTATTGCTGGATTTACTGACCGCAATTTAATCAACTCTGGAGTAAGAAAACGCGCGATTACCTGCAGGCTTCGCTCAAAATTGGATTTTTACATTTACCATACCATTTATAGAAGCAGCTTAATCATCATAAGTAAAAAAAAACGTTGGCTTTTAGCTCGCCAGGCTCCCAACGTTTTAAAAAACTGCTCGTTTTAAAATGCTACAAAAACACATTAAAATCACAGTATTTAGTTGTTGAAATAGAAGGTTCTAAAAAGCCTTTTTGGTCACTTGGTCACAAATAAAATCACTTCTAGGTCACGTTTTGGCGGTTGGAATGTTACCAAAGTCATTTGTTTGGAGGAGGGCACCTCCCTGAAGATTCTCCCAAAGCTCTCTTTAGAAAAATAGATCAAGAGAAGAGATTCGAAAAGCACACCCTGATTCACACCCATTAAAACTAGAATCCTGAGCAGTAAAATAAGTGAGAAGAAAGATTGCAAAATCAAGTAGAAACAGCTGCTTTAAGAGCTTGCTCTAGGTCTGCAATAAGATCTCCCACATCTTCAATCCCCACAGACAAGCGGATGAAATTATCAGTTATACCTAACTGAGCGCGCTGCTCAGCTGGAATGGATGCATGAGTCATAATTGATCTGCAAAACAACAAGAACAAAACTTGATAGTATCACTGACAATGTTGAGGATACACAATTCATCAATTACAAGACTTACGGAAGCTCAGCAAGAGATTCATATCCACCAAGACTCTCAGCCAGAGTAAAGACTCTCAGAGAGCTCAAGAATTTCCTACTTTCGATGAGTCCTCCTTTAATATAAAATGACAGCATACCACTCACACCATAACATTGCTTTTTAATAAGATCATGTTGAGGATGAGATGGAAGTCCTAAACACAAGAAAAGACAGTCATCATTGAAATTATTTTCAATCCATTACCACCTTGACGGAAACGAAAAAAATATTTTACCTGGGTGGATAACTTTTACAACCAAAGGATGATTCTCTAAATACTGCCCAACTAACAAACCATTTTTCATGTGTTCCCTCATCCGTAGAGCTAGTGTTTTCAAACTGCGGTTCAACTGAGCACAGTCAAAAGGTGACGGCACAATGCCCATGGCTGCATGGTAAGAAGAGAAAAAGTATGCATTATACATTGCTTAACAAAAAAACTCATCAATTATTTTAAAGGAATCCATACTCCTTTCATTACTGCGTGCATCCAATATGAATTTTGAAAACACATGAACTAGTAAGACTTGTAACTCACATATTTTTCAAACTAACTACTTCATACCATTTTGCAAAAATCGTAAATTTGTGTGTATTTCATCATTGTTTGTACATGCAGATCCCATAATTACATCAGCATGTCCATTCATGTATTTTGTAAGTGAATACATCACAATGTCAGCTCCAAGTAGTAACGGTTTCTAAAAGAACATGTTAAACAGATATTACATTCTGATCCATATTTACAGATCATTATGCGCACTTCACACAGCCTCTTTCCCTTGCCTGCTAGAACAAAAGTATAAAATTACCTGGTTATAACAGGTGAAAAATGTGTTGTCGACAACAAGGATAATACCTGGCTTACTATGAGCAATCTTTGATACAGCCTCAATGTCTACGACTTTCAGGAGTGGGTTTGTTGGTGTCTCAACCCACACCATCTGGAGAAAGTAAAATTATTTGTTTGCATTAAATGTGTTTCACACAATTAAAAGAGAAAGAATATTAGTACTTTGTGTTACCTTTGTGTTAGGACGAATGGCTTCCTGGACTTTGCCTGGATCCCGAGCATCAACAAAACTGAAATCCAGTCCCATTCGAGTGAAGACTTTCACCAATAAACGATAGGTGCCTCCATAGAGATCATCCCCTGCCACCACATGGTCTCCTTTGCTAAGCAGAGAAGCTATTACTGTAGTTGCACCCAAACCTGACGAAAATGTTAGACAATGCTTTGCTTCTTCCACTGCAGCTAAGCACTCCTCCACAGCTTCTCGAGTTGGATTATTACTCCTGGCATACTCATATCCCTTTGAAAGTGAGACAAAACATACAAATTAAGTTGCATGTAATATATATGACAGCTGCCATAGGCTGAAGAATGTCCTTACTCTGTGCTCAGCAGGGGCATCTTGTTTGTAAGTTGTAGACATAAAGAGACCTGGCACGACAGCCATGCAGTTCCACTTTTCAGGCTCATTGCCTCTACGAATAGCAGCAGTAGCAAACCCATCCTTCCGTTGCAAATACCCTTCGTTACTCATTGTTGGATAAATTTATATTCCTGTCATATAAGGACAAAAGAAAAACACATTAGTAAAAATGCATCACATATCAAGGTATGTTAGGTACATTTTCTGAGTGAGGACAAGCATGTGGTTTATAGAAGCTATTTTGTTGCAGATGCTCAACAAAATTAACACAACTTAAAATTCAGATCAGTGTCGGAAATCGGAATTCGAATCTAGAACTACCCAAACGGCGAGAAATACCAATTGCTCTGTAAGTAGATAAGGAAACACGAAAAAGACAATAATCATCAAATTGAAGTACATCAATCAAACCTAAAACTTTTCATGAGAAAAATATATCAGTGAGCAGCTGATGCAACCGTAAGAAAAATCGACCTTACCTTGGGGTTGAAGATGAAGAGGAATGGCAACCGGCAAAGCGAGATCCTGATAAGTCACCCCACAAGGAGATATCGCGTATCGTGATGATGTGATGATTGTGTCAACTCACTGTGGTGTGGACGTGGACCAAGCGCAGGAGGGCGATCAGCGAATGAAAAATCGTAGCGGACGGAGCAGCGAACGGCTCGGCGGACGGAGCGGCGAACAG